>OX608079.1:3585458-3806863 GCA_951509765.1 Sphenella marginata | reverse complement strand
CAAAGATGACTAGATACGAAACTTCGCGGTCTCTGAGAGCGCTCAAAAAGTGGTCATTTTTTATAACATTTTCCAATGATGCCAGTATGGTGAAAACAAAATATGGGCATTTTGAGTAGCATTTTAGGAATTTTGCAATTCTCACAGACCAAGAGGTGTGCAAAAAGGTGCTATCGAATTCATTTTTGAATTTTTCTTGCTCGGAACGTATAAAATGAGACAAGATATATTTAAAATAAAATATATGAAATAAGAAATAATTCATAATATAAAGTTAAAATTTCCAAGATTTCTTAAAATAAGGTAAAATCCTTAATGATGTACATTTCGTAATGAAATAGAACATGGTAATGGAAATAATATGACTTCAAATAAAAATAATTATAATTAAAATAAATATTTGAAAATAATACAAAAAGAAAAGGCGTATTGTTTGTAACCTTTTTTTATACCTGTAAACCACTCAAATGCGTAAAAAAAATATGATTTTCTACATATATTTTCTGCATCTATTTTCTTACATTGTTTTCTTTCATACTTTACGTATTTTTTCTCAATCGTGCGATATTTTAAGTTTATCGAAATGTTTACTTGTTTGAGTTTCCCAAATTTGGTGCGTTTTTTCTTTCTGGCTCCTCATTGTTTATGTATCTAATGTCAGATGGTCCTCGATTGTGTAGTATTGCCAACTAGCGCACACATAAAAAACTAGGCAACACTGCATAATCGAGGACCGAAATGAGAGAGTTTCGTATCAAGTCATCTTTGATTGCAATGCACTTTTGAAATTGTATTTTTTTTTTTTTGATATTTCTCTTTACAAAAAAAAAAAAAATGTTTCCGCAGCATTTATGCTTTTGACAACTAAATTTGCTGCTTAAATGGCTACATTCTTTGGTGGACATTTGTATCGATACCAGCTATTCTTGCTGGGAGTTCTGGTAGTGTAGTAATAATTTTAAAGAAAAAATTTAAAAAATAAAAATGAAATAAATAATAAAAAGTATGATCAAATACAATTCAAATACTCTTTGATGTCTTCATAATGCAAGATAGGTTACGGCGACTACCTCTGAGTGCCAACATGAGATGGAGACGAACAGAAACTCAGCGTACCCCGGTTAATTGCCGGCATAGTTGGTTATTTAATTTTTTAATATTCTTCAACTTGTTGAATAAGTTAAGTAGGTAAAGTAAAGTTCGAAAAATATGTATGAAAGCTATCGAAAATAGTATCGATATCTCGATTATTTTTCGCAACTATCGAAATTAAACAAGTTTTTCTCTAAAAAAAAATTATAAATGCCAATATTATCGACATTTCGATAGCGTCCATTGAAACAATCGGTAATCGGTATATATCGATAATTGAAAGTTATCGATTTTTCCACCTCTAAAATATATTTTTGCAGGTAAAATAGAAAAATTCTTTGAGAAACATTCCAACTAATTGGGCTTTGATATATTGTTTTATTTAGTTTTCAAATTAATAACCTATTTTGATTTTTTTTTTTTTCTCGTTAATGTCAATTTGAAATTTTTTTCGAATTTTTGATATTGTTTTTTGCAATTTTTAAAATTTTTAAGCTTTTAGTAACATATTTGAAATCCCGAAAATTCCTAGATTGTGAGAACCAAATGCCGTTGTTTTTAGCACCTAGAAAACGAGGGCTCAGGGATACCAACATTAATTTTTTTCCACTCCGCACATTTCCATTCCTATTTTTTTCGACTGTCGCCAGTCCACACGCTTCCTAAATTAAATTGCGAAAAATCTGCAACATTTCAAATTTTTTTTATTTGTTTTCTTTTCTCACTTTTAATTCAATATTTTTTTCCCCCAGCACTACCGCACGATTACTCATTCATATGTTGACATCTACTACTGGCAGTTAATTCCATTTTTTTCATGAATTTTATTATTATGAAATTTTACTTTTTTATTTTTGCCATTGGCAACACTTTACAAGTGCACAGCATTTATTTATTTCATCAAAATTGTTGCACGTAGCTATGAACGTAATTATTTCAATCGTTTGCGAGTCGAATAGGTTGCGTACAGTCAGTTGAAATTCAAATGGTACGGTCATTTTTATAACTGTGCTGCTTTTAGAATAAAGCGAAATTCTTTGTTAGACCAAATGAGCTGAAACGTTGCTCCGATTTATCCGATTAAAGTTTCGTAGACCCAGCCAGTCATGTAAGGTCCCATTTTTAGTACTCATAACTGTGCTTCTGGTTGTTTATTTGTTTATGTATTATAAATATTGCTTTTGGCATTCGTTATAAATATTAAATTTCTCTTCATAAAAGCTGTAATGCAATCGTGTTTGGTTGTGTTTTTTTATTTGTTCATCGAATTTTTTGTTCTAAACTAAGCAATATTTATTATGAGCCATATCTGCTGGTTTTAAAATTGTGTCAGCTGCAATTAATGTCATTTATTGCAACGTTCTAGAACAGCTTTATATGCACGTTAGGCTATATATTAAAATTTTTTTCATTTTGGTTACGATTTCATTAGTCTTCGGTTCCGGTGGATCGAAAAAGTGTCCCGTAAGAAATTATCCCGGAAAGGCCAAAAAACATGGTCAGAAAAGTCCTAAAAACGATTCTAATCGTCACATAATTTTTCCTAAAAACTATCCCGAATTGACTCAGGAACAATTCCAGAAATAGTCCCGAAATAGTACCGAAATATTCCAGGATGCCATTCTGTAACTATCCAGAAAATCCACAGATGATCTAGAAAAACTCAAGAAATCAATCATAAAATATTTTCGGAAACTATTCCCGAATGATACAAAAAAATGCCGAAATGGTTTAGAAAAAGACAAAAAACGAATCCCGAAAACAATTCGAAATAATCCCAAAAATGGTGTCGAAATAATAACGAAATAATACAGGAAACAATTCGCAAATGATCCAAAAAAAGTCCGAAATGGTCTAGAAAAAGTTAAGAAATCAATCCGAAATAATCCCGACATCTATAAAGATATAATCGTCCAGAAACGAACCCTGGAACTAAGTCGTAAAAGCTCCGAAATTATCCCAAAATCTCAATAGTGCCGAAACAATACTAAAAAATTCTTGAAAGTATTCCGAAACAATCCAGAAAAGTCCGAAATGGTCTTAAAAAGTCAAGAAATCAATCCCGAATCCATCCCGAAATAGTTCTTCTCTTCCTGAAAAAAATATAAACTCATCCCGAAATTATACCGAATTGTGGCAGAAACCACTCCCACTGTTATGTCGAACAAGCCTGTGACTATCCCAAAATTACCCTCCACCAATCCCGAAATCATCTGATTTCGGAAGTAGGCCGTTTTCCATATATCGATATTCTAAGCAACCTCTATTGATATTACGTTATTATATAAAAAAAAATTATTTATTAAAAATACAGACCACCCTAATGTACACATAAACTAATATATGATATGAGAAATGTGCTACTGTGCAACGCATTTAGCTCTCGGTTGCATTGCGGCTTGCATGCGCTCATTTACGCCAAACGAGTTCGCTGCTGGCGTCTTTTGTTTTTGCCGTTCTTTTCGTGATTGTCATGTCAATGCTTTTATTTATTTACAATTCTCACTTTTAACACATTTATTTGTTTTCATTTTTATGTTGAATTAATTCGGTTTATTGCTGTGCTACTCAGGCGTTGCAACTGGTTCACCTTGAACAACCTTTTGTGGCAACTTGCGTGTTTTTGTATGAGTGTGTTGTTGTTATGTTGTCGTTCACATTCGCTTTCGACTTGTTTCGTTTCGCTTGGTTAAAGTTTCGATTTCTTTGTGCTTTTAATTTCACAAGAATTAGCCAAAGAAAAAGAAGAAGAAGAAAAAATTGTATTCTTTTGTATTGCTCTGTTGCATGCAACCACTGCTACGCGCTAAGAGATGGCGAATGAATATTACAAATCGATTGCTGCAATACCGTTCGTTTGTGTTATGGGGTGTTGTAAGTTTTGCGAAATAATAAAATGTAATGCCACTAACAATATTGAACACGAAATATATTTAATAATGTTAGGTAAACAATGTGGGAGCTTGAAATTATACGAAAATGTTGCAATCAATACCAAGCCGCAAATTAATGTTGGTTGAACTTAAGTTTTATTGGTATTTTGTTCGTTGTTAAATCGATTATCGTGAGAAGCAGCCTTTTCGCAATAGTTCTTGCTCATTTTTTAACCATCATTTAACAACATTATGCATCATTTTTCTCTTTAGATTTCTGTTTATTAGCTTAAAGAGCTTCACTATGGGGTGTTTTGGTGATATTTGTCTTAAAAAAAAATTTGTGACTATCAGAGCTGAAGTAAGAAATCATAAATCATTGCAATTTACCAGAAAATCTAGTAAAACTAATCACTTCAAAACTAAGGCTGAAAAACGTACTTACGAAACATAACCTTTTTTTAGTAGAGTTTTACTTTATAAAAAATTTAAATTTTTTTTTGTATATTTGAGTATCATTTTGAAAAATATTATTTTCTGTTTTAAGTACTTTGATTAAAAAAATTAACATTTTTTAAACAGAAAACAGAAAACATAAAATATTTTTAGGATAGCTTACAAATGTCAGTCCCCGCAAAAAAATTATTTACAAAAAATTCAACTAACTTAATTCAATTTGACTTAAAAACTGACTGACTTTGTAAAATTTAAAGAATTTCAAAAACAGCTAAAAAATATTTAAATTTTTTTTCTTAAATTTTGCAAAGTTTAAAGGCAGTGTACCAAAAGTTGTTAAAGTAATGAAAATTTTTTTTTAATATAAAAAACGTATAAACCCAAAAGTAATATATTTGAAAATATTTGTCCATGATAAGATATGAAATTTGTGAAATGTTTGTGTTATATTAGCAAATATGACAGCTGCAAAACCAACTTCTGCAAAGTGCAAGTACATCCAAAAAATTTTAAGCACAATAGTACTTTTTGCTTTTTAGAACTATATTATGATCGATAACCATAACCGTAACCATAGTCATAACCATAACCATAACCATAATCATAACCATAGCCATAACCAGAACCATAACCAAAACGATAACCATAGCGTCAACCACAACCATAACCATAACTGTAGCCATAACCACAAACATAACCACAATCATAACACTAACCATAACCGTATCCATAATCACAATCATAACCATAATCATAACCAAAAGTTAAACCTTAACCATAGCTATAACCATTACCATAACCATAACCGTAGCCATAACGATACCATAGCCATTTTATTTATTGGTGTAAATTACGTGAGTTTAATAGAGAGTAGTAGTTAGAATATCAGTTAAGTTTGGGTTGGTTTTGATGTTGGTAGTCATAATGGACTTGATCTGCATATTCGTCGTGTTTTTTATCTTCCTTTTTTTTTGCTTTAACTTGCCTTTCTTTTTGGCATGACAGTTCAGAATGTCAATTTTTTTTATTAAAAGATAATCCTCATGTCTTGCTGAGCATGTCACGTAAAGCTTTAACAGACAACTACCAGTAAATAGAACCACAGGCTATATTAAAATAACAACAGAACTGCTTGCGATATGTAAAAATGCTTTCAATTTGCTCTAGTTTATTCCAGCCTTCCACTCCATACAGAATTTGTGTAATCTAAGCCACACCTGCTACCGGCAATAATATGTTAACATACGACCTAAGATTCTTACGAAGTAAACATACAAAAACTTACATATGTCTGAATTCCCAGCAAAAAAAAATGTAATCAATAAATACATATAATACAGATATAGTTGGGAAAATTAATATATTTTCATTTGTATAGCATACTTATAGGCGAAGAAAGTAAACTTGACCGACTGTATCCGTAGGAGAGTAAAATTGATATGCCTGACAGTACCCGCTATGCTATAAAAGGGTTTAATGAGTCACTCCATGGCTCAAACATGCAAAGAGTTGAAAACTGTCATTAGTTGCATGCTCATTTGCGACTCATCTCGAACTCTTTCCAAACTACTCACATTTGTTGCAGGGTTATTATAACGAGAAGCATCAAACATGTTGTGGGATTTATTTAGTTGCAAACTATTGAACGACAACAATAAAAACAAACGTTTTAGCAACAGTATTTCGCATAAGTGTTACTATTTGTCGTGACATTGCTATTATTATCTATTATTTTGTTGTTGTTTTTGTTTTTGTTATTGTTTTTGTTTAGCTTTTGCATAAAGTTGTTGTAATCATTGGCATCTTATTAGCATACTCACTGCTACGCTTATGGTAATTTGTACCGACATGAGTAGGCCATCGAACACGTTGGGGTTTCTCGCATATACACAGAGGGCTATGGTGGATAACGTTTTTTATTGTTGTTTTATGTTCTTTTTATATATTTTGTAAGCACCAAGTAGTATTCGTGAGTAATTAAAAATGAGAAAACCAAATAATTTTTCATTACTTCGACCTACATACATCTTCAAAGATCCTTTTGGTTATTCTTAAATATAATAAAATTGTCACTGGGCTTGTTATGTTTTGCACGTTATATAGCAGAAAATAGAAAAGTGGTTGTTTGTCTGGCTTTAAGTTTGTTCGCGTATCACTCCAACTCTGCTGCATTGAACTGAGTGAAATTTGTACGGATGCATTGCTCGTTTCTAACATAATATTACTGGCATATTTTGTTAAATTTGTATACAGTGGTGGCCATAAAAGTTGGCTTAAGCTGTCTTAATACTTTTAGTATTTAAATTTATATAAAAACAAAAAACGAAGAAATATATGTATGAAGAAGAAGCATAAAAAGTAAAAACGACAGTCGTTTAATTTAAATTTATAAACAAAGCTAAATTTTTTCTGCATAAGGAATATTCCTATTAACTTTGAAATGAAATTAAAAACCTCCAATCTCCAATATTTCTTGTTCAAATTAAGATTTACAAATTTTTTAATTTACCAAACAGCGCTTGCAGCATTCAGCTATAAAAATTAATTTTTTTGTGAATATTCCCTTTTTGTCACAATTAATTTGCATAATAATTATGTTGATTAAAAAAGCTGAGCTTTACTAAAAATGTCCGAAATTTGTAAGCTTTGCAACACATCACAGAGAATGTCAGTTTTCAATTTAGTTTATTTTGCTGCCTCGTTCACTTCACTCACAACCTGCCTAACTTCCACTCCCTTTCGCGCTCTCTCTCTCTGACTTGCTGTGTGCTAAACGCCACCATTGCACAGGAAATTAAAAATGTTAATTTTGTTGTTGCTGTATTCTTGTCATTACCATAACGACGCATAGCTCTGATGCTTATTGTTCAGTTTTGTTTTTGTTTTTAGAATCTGATAAAGTTATTTGTATTTTTTTTTTAGTATTTTCCGCTGTTATTGTAGTTGTTTCTTTATACATTTGACAATTTGCCAAAAAATCATTTCCGGAATAAAAAAAAAAATAAATAATAATAGTAAAACCAACAACTACATTCAAGGTTTTTTAATTGCACAGCGCAATAATTTATTACGGAATTGGCTGTCGACCAAATTTTTATCATCAACATGAAAACTGTTAATGAAAAAGCTTCAGGTTTTATATGCAAAATGAGTGTTAAACATATTAGAATAAACTTTTTATGTTGATATTATGATGTTAGCAAAAATTTGGTATGTTGTAAATTGCATTTACAGGAGTTTGGACTACTCTTAGAAAAAGGAAAGGAAAAGAAAAATAATAAGATAAAATAAAATAAAATAAAATAAAATAAAATAAAATAAAATAAAATAAAATAAAATAAAATAAAATAAAATAAAATAAAATAAAATAAAATAAAATAAAATAAAATAAAATAAAATAAAATAAAATAAAATAAAATAAAATAAAATAAAATAAAATAAAATAAAATAAAATAAAATAAAATAAAATAAAATAAAATAAAATAAAATAAAATAAAATAAAATAAAATAAAATAAAATAAAATAAAATTAAATTAAATTAAATTAAATTAAATAAAATAAAATAAAGTTAAAAAAATAAAATAAAGAAAAATAAACAAAATAAGATAAAATAAAATAAAATAAAATAAAATGAAAAAAAAATAAAATAAAATAAAGAGAAATTAAAAGAGAAAAGAAAAAGAAAGGGAAAAAGATAAAGATAAAGTAAAACGGTAAGGGCATAAAAAATCACGGTGGTTACAAAGAACTCTTTCAAGTACTTGTCATATCCTAGAAACAATACATAAATATTATTATGTATATAAATATGAGACAAAAAAATTATTGAACTGCAATTACTCGAATCATATCGCTTGTTACAATTTATTATTTCAATTTGCATGCAAACATTTATTTTTCTCGCTTCAAAAAAAATTAAAACAAGCAACTAACCACATTAACATAAAGTTTAAAATTAACATTGCTCAAAGGTTTATGTGGCGCATAAATTTCAAAACAGACAAACCAAACATGCAATTAAACATGTTAACATAAACTATTTATTTAATATAAATAAAATGTTAAAGTGAACATGTGAACTTATAGCCAAAGTATTTATGTATGTATGGATACTCGTACGCAGGACGTATGCAATTTTTTTGTTCTGGGTACACTGGGAAAATTTTTATTTTAATTTAAATGCCTTTTTGACATTTATACACCTTAATTAAACTAGGCCCTTAAGCCAATTAAGGTACCATGGCACGGTAGCTCCCATAGAACTCTTTGTCTTTTTCCGCCATTTTTACCTATTCCAGCCCCCAAAACAATAACAAGCTTTTTACTAAATGAATTAAAAATTATTTAAAATTTTCAGTAAAGCGTGTGTTATAAGTAGATACTTAAACAAAACACCCACATTATTTATTTTCAATGCGAATTATTCACACTTACATACATAAATGTGTATGGATGTAGGTGTGTATAGGAAAACATGTGTATTATTATTCAATTAAAGGATAAAAGAACATTGACATGTTAATGTTCATTTTAACCAAACGAATGTTATCAATAAATTTGCAAAATTAATAAATTCCTGAATAAAATATATTCACGCATTCCCTGAATTGCCTACATACACCGCCATGTAGTTACTTTAGACTGGGCCCCATATTTTGAAAATTATATTTTACTATAAATATTAATTATGAATATGAATATGAATATGAATATGAATATGAATATGAATATGAATATGAATATGAATATGAAATATGAATATGAATATAAATATGAATATGAATATGCATATGAATATGAATATGAATATGAATATGAATATGAATATGAATATGAATATGAATATAAATATGAATATGAATATGAATATGAATATGAATATGAATATGAATATGAATATGAATATGAATATGAATATGAATATGAATATGAATATGAATATGAATATGAATAAGAATATGAATAAGAATATGAATATGAATATGAATATGAATATGAACATGAATATGAAAATGAATATGAATATGAATATGAATATGAATATGAATATGAATATGAATATGAATATGAATATGAATATGAATATGAAATATGAATATGAATATAAATATGAATATGAATATGCATATGAATATGAATATGAATATGAATATGAATATGAATATGAATATGAATATGAATATAAATATGAATATGAATATGAGTATGAATATGAATATGAATATGAATATGAATATGAATATGAATATGAATATGAATATGAATATGAATATGAATAAGAATATGAATAAGAATATGAATATGAATATGAATATGAATATGAACATGAATATGAAAATGAATATGAATATGAATATGAATATGAATATGAATATGAATATGAATATGAATATGAATATGAATATGAATATGAATATGAATATGAATATGAATATGAATATGAATATGAATATGAATATGAATATGAATATGAATATGAATATGAATATGAATATGAATATGAATATGAATATGAAGATGAAGATGAAAATGAAGATGAATATGAAGATGAATATGAATATGAATATGAATATGAATACGAATATGAATATGAATATGAATATGAATATGAATATGAATATGAATATGAATATGAATATGAATATGAATATGAATATGAATATGAATATGAATATGAATATGAATATGAATATGAATATGAATATGAATATGAATATGAATATGAATATGAATATGAATATGAATATGAATATGAATATGAATATAAATATGAAATCTAAACAAACAGATCATACAAATTTTCCAAAAAAAAAGGAAGAAAATTATTTTTTGTCCAGTCTAATGCTAATACATATTTTCATTTAAAACAAAATAATTTTGCGCATTTGAAATGTTCTTTTTGTGGTTCATTTTACATAAATTTTCCCATTAAAAATATTTGCATTATCATTTATTCTCATCCGTTATTCGTGCGTAATTTTGTACTTCTAATTAAAACTTGTTTGTATAAATTATGGCGCTTCTACCTTTTTTGTTATGCACAAATGTGCAAAGTAATAAATTTTCAAGTACTTAATTTTGTGTAGAAATGTGTGTAAGCAAAATCATGTTAAGTTACTATTCTAAATTATTGTGCATTTTAAATAATAAATATTTATTTAAATGAATTTGAACACAATCAAATATTTGATATTTGCTCGTAAGAGGAACAAATTGGTAACTGGGTGGCCCAATATGTACTTAAAAATCTAACCCTAATCTAATAACCCTACAAATGGAAATTGGATACCGTCGGTGTAAAAATGTGCATTAAAAAATATATTTTTATATTAAAGTAAATTTTATTTATGACAATAAAAAAGTTTACGTAAAAATTTTAAGAAATAAAAAAAGTTTTATGTATATCCAGATTAACTCTGTATTGACTGGCAATAAAAAGTTTTTACACCCAAAGCACCCACCAATACACACACATTCAAATATGAATAAATAGGCCTACAAAAGTTTAACAAATTCGTTTTGAAAATAGCTGTGAGAAAGCCATAAATAAGCTAATGTCATAATAAAAGTAATAATTTTAATGTTAATATGCAAAATAATTTCTTGAGGCATAAAATTTAAATAAATACGGCTGAATCTAGACATAGATGTAAGCAGGCAAATGGGAGTGTAAATAAGCAGAGGATGCAATAAAGAAAAATGTTTTTAAAATAAGAAAGAGAAGAATGGAAGAGTAGGAAAATCGCAGCAAGTAGATATATTTAAAATTTAAACTTTCGGGACAATTTCGTGGTCATTTCGGAATTTTTTTCAGAACTATTTCGAGCTTTTGCTTCTATTTGTGACTTTTTCGCGATCATTTGAAAAAATTTTTCGGGACCATTTTGGGACTTCTTGATTTTTCGGGACCACTTCGGGATTTTTCAAATACTTTAGGAATAATTTTGTAGTTTTCATGACTCTTTTGCCGAACTTCTTTTAGGATTATTTCAGGAGCCGCTCTATATTATTTAAGATTTCTTAAAAAGCTTTTGAAAGCTTTATACGCTTTTTATTCCATTAATATTTTTATACAAAAAAGAGAAAAGCCATTTTGTGCAGATATTTTTAACACTTCTTTTCCGTATTTTTTTTATTACAGGTTTCAAACACCAATAAAAGCCTTCACCTGCCTAACAACAGCAAGGTAAGCAAGCTTTTTAAAATATCAAAAAAAAATATTCTGACAAAAACTTTTTGCTGAAAAAAGTATACTCGAAGTTATATTAACCTGCATTTTCCTTCATTGATCGATTTTGCAAAAAAAAACTATGTGCATATATTCCGTTACTTCAGTAAAAAATCACAAAAATATGGAAATTCGACAAAAAATAGCATTTAGGCAATAACAAAACGGAAAACTCCTTATTTCTGTAGATATGTGGGTAGTGTGGGAATGTTGCTTTTCAAAATTAATGCGCTCTAAGCACGCAAATTTTGTGGTAGAAAGGCAATTCCACATTCATATACACTGAGTGCCACTCAAAATGGCCCCTTTTGTTTTTTTTTTTTTTATTTTTTACAAAAACGTTTACATTTACAATTGTTTTCTTAATTTTTTAGTAAAATATAAATATTTATTTCCTGCATTTTTTTAATTATGCTTTCACAAAAATTTTAAAATTCTTAGAAAACTCCAAAAATTTGTTGAAAAGTTTCAAACTTAAAGCAAGAATTTTAAAATGATTTCCAAGTATGCAGTCTTGCAGCTTAATAAATTCTAGTCTCAAAAAGTGCAAATCTCAAAGCTCTTAAAAATTGAGTGGATTTTTGACAATTTTTTTTTCTACATGGTGTTGGATGTTTTCTTCTACATGGACTTGGCTTAGTAATTTAATTCGATAAAAAAAATTTTAAAATTCCATATTACACTGCTCAAAAGGATTTCATTTCGCCTCAACACAGCCTAATGTTCATACGTCCCGCCGTTATTTACTGTACTAATTTCTATTGTTGTAATCGCATTTTCATTAAATGCAGTTACTTCAAGCAATCACCAAAGTACTTTTACTCAAATCTCATATACGAGTATGTGTGTATGTATGCCAGGCGCGTAGCCAGAAAAAAATTTCGGGGGGGGTTTTGGCCAAAGTGTCAGTAAATAAGAATTACCTATAAATACACATATTTTTTATATTTTCACATATTACATATTTATGCTTTTATTTATTTGAAATTTTCCTCTTTCTACACGGCTAAAAATGTGAGCCTAAATTTTAAACCATTCATTGGTTTACACAATTTTTAAAACTTTTTGGTAATAAATTCCAAACCTTCTCAAATTTAAATAATTTTTATTAGGCGCAATTTACAACCGTTGTAAATTTAATTCTAAACCAAATTTGGTTTGGTCATACACCTAGACCAGTATGTCTGCGTTCAAAGGGTTTTTTTGAATGTCCAGTAATATTAACTTCTTTAGACTAATTTAATTATTTTTGAATGAAAGTATGTGCAAATACATAATGAAAATTCTGCAAATCGAAGTTCAAAAGTTTGTGGAAAATTCATGAAAATTTAAGAAATCTCGAAAAAATTTCATCGAAATTTCTAACTTTCTCGTAAATTTTTTTTGATTTTTTTAGGGTAAGCAGTTTTGCTGCTCGTTCAATTGTCAAAAGCCGACCAAGAGCATCTTCTTCAATATAAAAATATTACGCTTATAAATTTGTATGGAAGATAATGCACTTGGCTAGAAAAAAATTGCCAAAAATCGAGTAATTCTTCTAGCGGCTTAAGATTGCTATCTTTGTTCACTTTAATTGAACGGGCCACAAAACTGCAAACTCGAAAAAATTTAAAAATTTTTACTAAAAAGTTAGCAATTTTTATGGAAATTTTTCGAGTTTTCTTGAATTTTCATGAATTTTCCATTTGTTTTTTTGCATATTCTTTCATACAAAAATAATGAAATTAGTCAAAGGAAGTTAATCTTACTGGAAATTCCAAACAACACTTTGAACGCAAACATACTGGTCTAGGTGTATATGTAGCCCCAAAAAGTTTTAAATCTAGGCTAAATCTTTTAGCCGTGTACAAAACAATATTTATTTTTATTGTTTGTTTTGAAATTTTGTGTAGGATTTCTTCAGGCTTTGGCAAGAAGTAAATAGTTGTCGCTTTATTTCTTGAAGAAAAACTGAAGCTTCGGAAAAATAAAAACAAAAAATATAATGAAATAACATTGAAATTCATATAAAAAGCGGATGATTGCAATTATTCAACATGCAAAACGGAACGTCAACATTTGTTGGCTATGCATGACAATTTCATAGTCAAGAAATACTTGAAAATATTTCTTAAGCATTTTCTTTTCAACAGCATACCAGGCTTTCTTTTAAACGTTTTCAATCTTTTTTTGCCAAATTAGTGTCACTTTTTAGTATCACCTCACAAGTATAAGTACAATTTAATTGTTACTTTCTCTGATAATTCAATACGACTGCGTTGTGCACAGCTTAGTAATTTTTGGAAATTTTTTTTAACTCCTTGTTAATTTTTTTGGTTAAACCTTTGGCAACGAGGGACACTCAGTTTTACGATTTTTGCCCGCTGTATTCATAGCAGTTAGTTTGGCGCGAATTTCTTAAAGGGCCAAATGAGTGAACCGTTGCAGGAATTTAGTTGTGACCTCGCAGACTTGCTCTGACAATTGATTAGCGACTACCAATAACTTCTCTGTGTGAAATATTATTTAATTTTATTCTTTCGTATTTTCATTATTGCTATTAATGCTAATTTCTTAGCAGGGGTTTTAAAGGTGAATAGAGTAATTATTCTAGTACAGACGTATATTTTTTAATTTTCGGAAATTTCGGGGGGGGTTTGAACCCCCGAAACCCCCCCCTGAATACGCGCCTGATGTATGCATATGTCCCGCCTTGCCTCTACGTATTGCAGCACCCCCATATCTCAGCTTCAATCGTTGTTGCAGACAGGCATCTCAAAATAAATGAAATTACTTTTGCCAAAGCGTACGATTGTGCTTGTGGTAGATAGTAAAATTGCACATTTCACACACACACACACACACAGGGACACACAGAGACACATAGATAAGTGTTCCCAGCAAAACATTTGTATTGCTTCTCAATTTGTGCGTCATTTATGAGCTGAAGTCACTCACAAAGCTCAAGTGATATTTCTTAAGTGTTACGCTAATCAATTTTAGTGTCACGAATTTCTATACAATTCAATAATGTAACGATAATTTTACAAGATATCGATATTTTACACTCGATAGTTTTGCAATCGATATTTTTAGGAAGTAATCGATTAAAGTATTGAATTAGTGGAAGAAAAAAATTAAAATTTTTTATAGCAGCATATTTCTTAAGTGGTACGCTAAGAAATTTTAGTGTCACGAGTTTCTATACAATTCAATAATGTAACGATAATTTTACAAGATATCGATATTTTACACTCGATAGTTTTGCAATCGATATTTTTAGGAAGTAATCGATTAAAGTATTGAATTAGTGGAAGAAAAAATAAAACATTTTATAGCAGCACTGCTTTCGTTGAACTTAAACGTTTCTTCAGCAATTGTTATCGATATTTTAGGAGTCGATTATTTTTGTTCTGACGAGAATGATGTTGAAAAAGAGTTACCGAATTTTTAAAATTTTCTCAAATTTTTTAACTTTTTTCTTTTGTTTATTGGGTGTTCAGGAATGTATTCTAGATGCGTTTGTGCAACTTCACACATTTATTGAGTGATATACAAATTATTTGTGTAAATATTTAAACATACCCAGTAGGGAAAATATCTAATGTTGAACGAATGCGTCTCTACTGGATTAGATACCCAGACTGGTTTGTCATAAATCTCTTTCTAATACAGTCAGCAAAAAGTAAGCGAGGTTAGGTTGCAGCGGCTGCTAGCTTTCACACCAGCACACTCATGCCCCATGGGCCCCGTCGTTATACCAAATTTATATTATGATCCGCCTATAAGTATGCTACACAAATTAAAATTGAGTCATACAAACTGGTTCCTTACTAGTGAGAGAGATTCAACGCGGGCCACTCTCTTAAAAAATGATTTCCACTATATTCTCCGGGAATATGTTTGAAGCCAATCTCTTTCTTTTTTGTCTGAGTGTTTGTGCGTGGTTTCAAATTTTAGCATGTTATTGCCAATGTCAGCAAATTGAATGAACATTGATAGTGTTAAGATTAACAGCTCAAATTCTTGAAAATATAAACTGCAATTGGATAAATGCCCAGTACAAATATTGCTCAATTGGCTCAATAAATGTAATAATATTGTGGGTTGAATAACAAGTTAGCTCAATTTGGAAAGTGAAATTGAAGTGTTCTCTATTGATGATGCTTTTTGTTTTGTAATTGAAGAGCCATGCAGTAAATATTTCGAAATCTATTCAAATCAAGTGTGAGATAAGCTGAGGTTACACTTTGAGTATCTGAATGTGCAGTAATAAACAATTTTATATACATTTAAATATTTTAATACTACAAAAGAGCAGAGAATTCGATGTGTTGAGTGTGAAGCATTTTACGATTTTTAATTAAATTTTTATAACTATTCAGTTTCTGAAGTAAAAACTGGCAAAGTAAATTTTTTAAATTTTTTAGCAGGCCATTTTTAAAACGTGAAAAGCTAAATGAAATCAATTTATTTTCTTTTATTTTATTTTATTTTATTTTGTTTTATTTTATTTTATTTTATTTTATTTTATTTTATTTTATTTTATTTTATTTTATTTTATTTTATTTTATTTTATTTTATTTTATTTTATTTTATTTTATTTTATTTTATTTTATTTTATTTTATTTTATTTTATTTTATTTTATTTTATTTTATTTTATTTTATTTTATTTTATTTTATTTTATTTTATTTTATTTTATTTTATTTTATTTTATTTTATTTTATTTTATTTTATTTTAATTTATTTTATTTTATTTTATTTTATTTTATTTTATTTTATTTTATTTTACTTTATTTTAATTTGGTTTTATTTTATTTTACTTTATTTTATTTTATTTTATTTTATTTTATTTTATTTTATTTTATTTTATTTTATTTTATTTTATTTTATTTTATTTTATTTTATTTTATTTTATTTTATTTTATTTTATTTTATTTTATTTTATTTTATTTTATTTTATTTTATTTTATTTTATTTTATTTTATTTTATTTTATTTTATTTTATTTTATTTTATTTTATTTTATTTTATTTTATTTAACTTAATTTTATTTTATTTTATTTTGTTTTATTTTATTTTATTTTATTTTATTTTATTTTATTTTATTTTATTTTATTTTATTTTATTTTATTTTATTTTATTTTATTTTATTTTATTTTATTTTATTTTATTTTATTTTATTTTATTTTATTTTATTTTATTTTATTTTATTTTATTTTATTTTATTTTATTTTATTTTATTTTATTTTATTTTATTTTATTTTATTTTATTTTATTTTATTTTATTTTATTTTATTTTATTTTATTTTATTTTATTTAGTTCTATTTTATTTTATTTTATTTTATTTTATTTTATTTTATTATATTTTATTTTATTTTATTTTATTTTATTTTATTTTATTTTATCTTATTTTATTTTATTTTATTTTATTTTATTTTATTTTATTTTATTTTATTTTATTTTATTTTATTTTATTTTATTTTATTTTATTTTATTTTATTTTATTTTATTTTATCTTATTTTATTTTATTTTATTTTATTTTATTTTATTTTATTTTATCTTATTTTATTTTATTTTATTTTATTTTATTTTATTTTATTTTATTTTATTTTATTTTAATTCATTAATTTCTATGTATTTACTTTGCCTGTAAATATAACACGAAATTTATATATTTGTATGTACTTTTATTGCTTCATTAAGAAAATTTTATAATCACAAAAAATTATTCTGAAAACTATTAAGACAGTAACGTACTTAGTGCTCTTAATTGCTTCATAAACACTCTAAGGTCCACGTGCAACACTTTAGACTCGTTTACGAATTAAATTTAATCCAATGAAAGTAGTCTCTGTGGTACTCAATTAGTCTGTCACCTAATAGATATTTATCTCATTTTACACACTCAATATACATAAGTACATACATATGTAGCTGCATACATATATCACCCAATAAAGAGAAGCGCGCTTGTTCGTTCACTCAAATTGGCGAGTAATTTACAATGATTGCGTTGTTGTAAATAAATGTCGTTTGCTATCCAAATGTATTTAATATTTTGTATATTGGCTAACAAATACAATTTAAATGTAACTAAAATTAAGTCTGCTCTCTAATGTGTACGTATGAGCATAGAGTAAGCATTATTGTGTAAGAGCGTGTGTTTGACTCGGTTAGTTTTGGTGCAGTGGACACGCAATTTTAATGGCTCTTAACGCGATTCCTGCAGTATTTTGCAATTGAGTGTGTTATAAATGCTCTGTTGACAATACTAGGAATTATTTGTTTTGTTAATTTTATTGTTTTGTAAACAGTTTGTTAGGCAAGCGCTTAGTTGCAGAAATATTGTGGAACGTACGCATTTTTGTATGACAACAAACTCAATTCGAAATATAAAAATATTAGGTTCTTATGTGCTTAAAAAGCTCAAGTCGTCTTAGGACCAAATTTACCTATTATCTGTAATGTGGTCAAGCTTAATACAAAAAAAGTCACTGTCTTCAAGCAGAACTTTAATCCAGAGTCAATAATTGAAAATTTATCATCGCCTTAATTTCGAAAATTTGATAGGCCAGAAGTGTTCACAAGTGGTATTTTTAATGCGCCTAAAAGCCTACAACATTATTTGAGGATGGCAGTAAAATACATTTGAAGCTTCGGATTGAACTTATACTACCTTAGAGGTTTTGTAGTAGTAGAGTATCGTATGTAGTAGGCTATATGTGTGAAAGTTCAACAAAATTTTTACCCGCGTATATATTTCAGGAATCCACTTGTCTGTATGAAATGTCATGTGCTCCTAAAAGTAGGCAAGTATTCTAAGAGCAACCCAATCACATAGCTTTTTGATATTGCATACTCTTAGGCGCCTTCTTCATATTTTCTTATGTTTTTTATAAACTGTCCCACCGTACGCTGCTGTGCAATTTGTAACTTTGATTAACTTTAAAATGGCGTATATGGCTTTCATTTAATTTAATAGCCATTTCACTTCATCCACATACCCATACATAAATATGTAAATAAACACTTATTAAAACTAAACTGTTACAAATGCTTTGTTTACACGCTAAGCCTGCAGTTGTTTACAATTTTTTTTCGTATCAAAATTTCACTTTGGCCTTTGGCAATGACACGCAAAAGTTGTCAATGGCACGTACACACACGAACACGCATTTATGGCGCATTGACATCAGAATTTTGTGCCTAAAGTATGATTCAGAAAAATGGCACGGTAAAAATTTAAGTTTTTAAAGATGTGAAGAAATTTCAAAAAAAACTTATATAAACTATGAAAATATTTTGTACAGCGAATTTTTCTACTAACTGAAAAGTAAGCAAGCAAAAACGAAATATTTTGGAAAAACGGAAAAAGTAGAAAAACTATTCGATTCCAAAGTCCGATAAAAATGTGTTAACTCACTCTCAAAATGGCTGCCAACATGAAATGAAAACAAACGCTAGAAAAATTTGTTTGTCATGCAACGAAATTTTCTCAAATGCAAATATGTGTGAGGGCGTGCATACGTGCATGGTATACCCAGCAGCAATATTGAAATGATGGATATAACTGCAGTTACAGTTAGGTATAACTGCATCTTAATATGATTTCAGGTGCGCTAATTTAAATCATTGAAGACAAGTATTAGATAAGCTAAAAAAATATTAAATAGTTTAAAACAATCAGAACCCTCATATAGATAATTTTTGCATGCTTTCAGGCGCTCCTGTTAAATTTTTAAGAGTTGTTGGTTTTACATTTACAAAATATATTGAAGTGTGGCTGAGACAGCGGGACCATGAAAGCAATCCATATATTTTGGATTTTACACTGACTCTAAGTTCCTGGCTGGACTCTGTATGTGCCTAAAAGTGTGCAAAAAAAATTTACTATACCGTAGTGTCAACGATCTAGTGGGTTTTTCTAAAACATATATTTCGTTTGTTAATTTTATATAAAAACATAAATAGTTTTTTCATCAAAAAGTTTTAAGTCAGTGCCTTCAAGCTTTTCCAAAACTTTAAAAAATTCATGGAAATTTCAAGAATAGAGTGAGAAATTTCAAAATCGCGGTAAGTATTTGAAAATCAGTACCGAGGTTGCAGTTTTGTTGCTTAGTAAATTCAAGTCTCAGAAAATGCAACTCAAAAGACGCTTGAAAATTTAATTGATTTTTGCGAATTTTTTTTCTACACGATGTTTGGTGTTTAGTACTAGAAAAAAGTTTAAGAGTCTTAGAACTTGCACCTTATGAGACTATATTTTAATAGATTACAAAACTGCATACCCAAAAATAGTTTTAAAAATTTTTACTTCAAATTTTCACTCCACTTTTGGAAAATGTCCAAGTATTTTTAGAATTTTGGAAGCTTTATTTAAACATGGCAACACTGTTTGAGAGATTTATATGAAAATGTTTTTTTATTTTGCATATACATATGCAAATTCATAAACCATTTTTAGCTGAGAAAGGTTGGATAGTATAATTGAAGAATAAGGTAAATATTTTCGAGTCACAATACATTGAAATCTCTACTGGGTAGCTTAGAAATATGATACAACCTTTCGCATCAAATGTAATTACGCTTATATATGCTCACTGTGTTGACTTGCATTTATAAGTAATGCTTTGATTATTATTAATAATAGATTTTTAAATGACAGAGCAAATGCATTTTATTTCCTGATTACCTAATTGGCGTTGAAATGCGACACTTAATAATTAAATCAAATGAATTTCTTTTACTGAATTCGATAACAGGCTGCTGTTCAAATTAGATATAAAAACGCTTAATTAATAGCTGAGATGGCTTTTAAATAACTCTAAACTTCACACTCAAGTCGAAGAAGTTTCACTTCAAAATATATTTAAATTTCAAAACAACATTCCAGCCTACTCACACACAACGCCCTCTCCACTCACATTGCAATTATTCACATTTTGTTATTATTAACAAACTAAGTCCAAGCTTTAATTTATAAAGAAAATAATCCGAAACTTGAAATTGCCTGCAGCCCAGTTGCCAAACTCAGCTCAGCTTAAAAACTTTTATCCGCTCTTTATCGATTTAAGCTGGCTACTTTTGTTCAGCAACATATTCTTTGATAACGCATTTCTATTTATTTATAAAAATTTGTTTTATTTTACATTTTTGCCCATGGCAGGAAGTGACCCAAGCACATGCTTTCACACACACACATTCACTCAAATCTACGCACAACGGCAAGGAAAATAGCTTAAATACACACCATATATATATATATTCACAAACAAGCAATTCCCGAAAAATTTTCCGTGCAAAGCAATAAATAAATGTACAAAAAGAATAAAACAAATTCCTAGTAAAACGGCAGAAAAATTAAGCTGAAATTCAACAATTTCCGGTTTGAGTGAAGTTTTTGAGCAAAATGCTAAAAGTGTGTGTGTGTGTATGTGTGGGATTTAAAATATCTGAATTTGTTTATATTTAACATAACATTCCACCAACATCATTCAGTGAGTTCTGTGCTTTGGTTGCTGTGTTTCAGCCTTCCTTGGAAATGCCTAAGAATTTTTGTGTTGAAACAAAAATATATTTCCGCTAAGGCCATTTCTGGGTGAATTTCGTTCTGCTTTTGATATCAAATACAACTTTAAACACTGATTTTTTTGCTTCAATTTTCCATTCTTTCCTTGGATGTTGAACTTGGATACATTTGATTTATTTTAAGACTGCTCAAAATAATTTCAATTTTTGGTTGTGATTTACTTAAAATTGTTTGCAAAACATTTGCCCATGAAACACATGACTAATCAATAATCAATAATCAATAATCAATAATCAATAATCAATAATCAATAATCAATAATCAATAATCAATAATCAATAATCAATAATCAATAATCAATAATCAATAATCAATAATCAATAATCAATAATCAATAATCAATAATCAATAATCAATAATCAATAATCAATAATCAATAATCAATAATCAATAATCAATAATCAATAATCAATAATCAATAATCAATAATCAATAATCAATAATCAATAATCAATAATCAATAATCAATAATCAATAATCAATAATCAATAATCAATAATCAATAATCAATAATCAATAATCAATAATCAATAATCAATAATCAATAATCAATAATCAATAATCAATAATCAATAATCAATAATCAATAATCAATAATCAATAATCAATAATAAATAATCAATAATCAATAATCAATAATCAATAATCAATAATCAATAATCAATAATCAATAATCAATAATCAATAATCAATAATCAGTAATCAATAATCAATAATCAATAATCAATAATCAATAATCAATAATCAATAATCAATAATCAATAATCAATAATCAATAATCAATAATCAATAATCAATAATCAATAATCAATAATCAATAATCAATAATCAATAATCAATAATCAATAATCAATAATCAATAATCAATGATCAATAATCAATAATCAATAATAAATAATCAATAATCAATAATCAATAATCAATAATCAATAATCAATAATCAATAATCAATAATCAATAATCAATAATCAATAATCAATAATCAATAATCAATAATCAATAATCAATAATCAATAATCAATAATCAATAATCAATAATCAATAATCAATAATCAATAATCAATAATCAATAATCAATAATCAATAATCAATAATCAATAACCAATAATCAATAATCAATAATCAATAATCAATAATCAGTAATCAATAATCAATAATCAATAATCAATAATCAATAATCAGTAATCATCCGGCCTTTAGACGGGATAATACATACCAGCAAGCATGTAAAAGGGAGTTTTTCTCCTTAAAATATGCAATACTTTTTTAATCGTAACTAATCACATAAAATAAATGTTTGCATACTTTTAGGCGCTTAAACTCTATGTACTTAGTTTAATTTAATAATTTTAAGAAAAATTAAACTAGCAGCAAAATGACGAATAAAAAACGCACTTCATATACATACATATATACGCTACCCGCTATTTTAGCTGCCACAAACACACTATATCTCCTTCTCCCTCACACCTTCCCAAGCCCTTACAGAAATACGAAGTTCGCATGAAAGTTAAGCAACAACATGAAATGGATACAAAAGCGGGTCATATTCGAAAAAGTTAACTCAGTTCGCTTTTGTTGCAAATGATTTGCGGTCTTAAGTTTCATTTTCCATTTTTTATTTATTTTGCTTTTACCAGCTGTGTGGGGCTTATTTCTCAATTACTAAATATGTTGGTGAGGGTGTATGTATATCTATAGCTGCGGGCGAATGCGTAACAATTATTTTATTGGCCTCATGGGGGTTGGTTGTTAACTCACACCCGAAGCACTGATTGGGATACACGGCATTGAACCCAAGAAAGTAATTTAATACGGGCTGTTTGTAGGCGGCTTGCCAGTCAATTTTCTATTGAGAATTTGAAGTGTTTTATAGCATACTTTTTGGCGCCTATAAATGATTTAGGGCTGGTTGTTTAATTTTTTAAAGGAGGCCGAAGGCAGGCAGTGAGCTATGATAGTGAATTTGAAGGGAATACAAATTTGCTGCTAAAAGCAGTTAGATAAAAATGTTGAGCTAGAAAGGTACGAGGAATCTATACCAGAAGCCTTCCCCTTTAATAGCTTAAAGCTATTTGTCTAGCATTGTTTATTACTTTATCATTTCTAAGAAAAAGCTCAAAAGCTCAAAACTATCCTCTTTAGGTTTTGGCTCAACCCAGTCATTCTCCGCTAGTACCATAGTCGCAATTTATAACCAAATTTCTTAATGAAAACGCACAGCTTAGCGGTGTTAACCCATAAATCAAATAGCGAGTGGTTAGTTAATTTCCTTTTGAGTGGCATTTCAATAGGTTTTCATACAGTACGATTCGCTAAAATAGTGCCACATTGATTCATGATTTGTTTGAACGCGTGAACCCAGTTTACCAAATGGAGGGAAAATACTAGCTATAAAGCGCACATTTCTCGGACCATTTCCCTCCGTGTTGGGCTCTTTTCAAAACCCAAAGTGAGCAAAAAAAAGTCATTATAGGTGCGTGGGTACACTAAAAGAGTCAATGAAAATCTACTCCAAATTCAATGAATTTAGAGTGTTTTAAGATTCTTTTCAAATGAACTTCTGAGTATTTTTGCTTTTTATTGGAGCCTTCTATTTATTATTTTCTTAAGCTTTTTTGAGTAAGTTTTTGACTCTTTTTAATGGATTTGGATACTTTTTGAAGTCATATTCTAGGATTTTATTGACTCTTTTATGACTCCTTCTTTAGTATTTTTTTTTTCTTTTTTAATGAAGATTTTTTTTCATTTTGATGTTTTGGCATATTTTTTCGAGTCTAATTTGACTCGTTTGTCATTTTTAATGGTTTCAATACTTTTTGGAGTAATTTTGGAGCCATTTTTGAAGTTTTTTGTAACTTTTTTTTACTAGTTTTTGCCTCTTATCAAATACATTTTCCCCCATTTTAATAATATAATATAATTTGGATACTTTTTGAAGTCATATTGGAGGCATTTATTGACTCTTTTATGACGCTTTATGAAGTATTTTTTTATTCTTTTCAGGCACACTTTTTCTCCTTTTTGATTGTTTGGGCCCTTTCTTAGTCATATTTGAAGTTTTTATTGACTAATTTTTTGGGGTATTTTCTGACTCTTTTCATTCACATTTTTCTCCCAATTTTAAAGATAACATTTTTGTAATTACATTGACTATTTTTTCTTGATTTATTTATGATGTTTTATGAAGTATTTTGTACTCTTTTTAGCAACATTTTTCTCTTCCCTTTTGATTGTTTTGTATCCTTTTTGTATCACTCTTTTTTTTATCGAAACACTCTTTATGGGTAAAGCAAACAGGATCGGAAAATCCAGTTCATATATTCTTCAGTATTCACTTCTTCTCCCAAGACTCTGTAAAACTTCATAAAACATTAATTTTTGTTAAAAGAAAAGACCCTATAAAAATCCAAAAAAAAAACTACTTTTGCATAATTATTTGGCAGCACTCCATTTTGGCTAGCTGGGTAGTAAGCTCTCCAGCTTAGCATACTAATTTAAAATGCACTTTGGTAAGCAAAAATTTGCATATAAAATGTTTGAAACTCCTCATTCGGGACGATAGTACAAAGTAGAACTTTCGCATGAAGTTACATTTTCCATAAATTCAGCGAAAATTGTCGAGTGCACCACATATTCACTAACTCAATGGGCTTACCAATTGGCTTTTCATTTGTGGGAGTTCATGTAATCACTCCCCAACTTCAAAAATTCAAAGAGTCATACATGCAGTCAACATAAATCATTCAACAAGTCAGTCAGTTAATGAGTTGCGCAGTCAATCGATTATTGCTTGATTATTAGCTATGTATGTACATATGTATGTATGAGAGCAGTACTTTATGTCATCATGACCATTTGTTGATTTTCGTTTGTTTTACAAAATTGTTGGTGGTCAAACAATAATTCGGTTAGAAGCAGCTTATTTGGAATACATTGAGTAGGTCAGTGTTTCGGTAAAATTGTGGCACACTTTAATATTTGAAATATGTTTTCACTGATAAATGGTCGCATTTAAAAGGTTTACTGGCACATTTTTTTTCTTTTATTTTTTTATTTTATTTTATTTTATTTTATTTTATTTTATTTTATTTTATTTTATTTTATTTTATTTTATTTTATTTTATTTTATTTTATTTTATTTTATTTTATTTTATTTTATTTTATTTTATTTTATTTTATTTTATTTTATTTTATTTTATTTTATTTTATGTTATTTTATTTTATTTTATTTTATTTTATTTTATTTTATTTTATTTTATTTTATTTTATTTTATTTTATTTTATTTTATTTTATTTTATTTTATTTTATTTTATTTTATTTTATTTTATTTTATTTTATTTTATTTTATTTTATTTTATTTTATTTTATTTTATTTTATGTTATTTTATTTTATTTTATTTTATTTTATTTTATTTTATTTTATTTTATTTTATTTTATTTTATTTTATTTTATTTTATTTCATTTGTATATATGTATGTATGTACTCACTTATAAATTTATGTATGTGCATATAAATATTTGTGAATATAATTTATTTTGCGTCCTTTTCCTTTTAAGGATGCAAGCAATGTAAAAAAGGTTTATGTGTACTTTTATAATTATGAACGGTGTACATGTGTACATATGTACATACATACATACATTAATACAAAAACATATCTGCACATGTAAGTAAATATTTAAAATTTATACTTCTCCTGAATTCATTACAAATTTTCATTACGAAATCCAACCATTTTGACCAGCACTAATGCATTCGTAAATGATTACATTGGTTAAATGCTACAATATTTATTGTACATTTTGTGTCCTTTGCGTTGCGTTTGTGACGAGCTGTCGGAAATTGCATTTCAACTTGGCCCAGAGGTATTTTGTAGTACAGAAGAGACTCATTCGTTTGCTTGAATGTAAATTTAATGGAAGCATCGATACACACACACACACACTAACCCACACAAACACACACATCAATGACATGTGGTTGCAATGTTTATGTATGACAATTCGAATAGCTAAATGCTAATGTATATGTGTATGCGTGAATGTATGTATGTATTTATTTGCGTGAATGCAAATATTTATTACTCGATGGAATGCGTTTTGAAGAATTTATTGCCCGTCGGCATCTAAGCAAAATTTATTGCAAAATGTTATTTTAAATTAAATAACGACGAATTGATTAAATTTTAGGACTTTTATTTGTTTACAGATTGTATAATTGTTTAGATTTTTAATTAATTAATTAATCTAGGAAATCAAATAAATCAAAGTGTTTTTTTTTTTTATGATAAATATACAAAGTCCGGAAACGTTTCAGAGTAGGTTCGAGTAGGCAATATAACTCTGAAAAATCATTACTTTACTTATCAAAATCAATTTTGAATCCCTGATTCAACTAATAACTTCAACTTTCAAAAATCCCTCCTGAAAAATCCCTCCATCATTGGTTGTTAAGTAACTGTTTCCACAACTCCATCGATCACATCTTAATTTTACTTTCAACTCCAAGAAATGTAAATATTCTCCCATTCAAAGCGCATCACATTTAAATTTCAATCTTTGCATGCGCCTAAAATCAGGCTACGTTTAATTATGCATCAATAACGCATGTGCTCGATATTATGACATTCTTCCTACGATTCCCTGAACATTAATCAAACGAAAAGCTTTGAATATGTCAACTAAGGTAGCACAAAACTTTTTACACATACATGCACATCCATTTGGATGGCATTATAAATAGATTGAGGCACGCATAAGCAACATATGGCATACATATGTATGTTTGTGCGAAGAAATGAGTATCGTATATATGTGTGTGTGTGTTAAAAGTTTCCGGTAAAGCTTCATATTTCTTGGCATACTGACACGCTGATATCGATATGAAAATACCGAGCAAGCTATATGTAGCAGCTCAGCCACATGCTCAATCACAATCAATTTTCATACTTTACGATGCATACCCAGTAGGACATTGATGTTATGTTATGTTATGTTATGTTATGTTATGTTATGTTATGTTATGTTATGTTATGTTATGTTATGTTATGTTATGTTATGTTATGTTATGTTATGTTGATGTTATGTTATGTTATGTTATGTTATGTTATGTTATGTTATGTTATGTTATGTTATGTTATGTTATGTTATGTTATGTTATGTTATGTTATGTTATGTTATGTTATGTTATGTTATGTTATGTTATGTTATGTTATGTTATGTTATGTTATGTTATGTTATGTTATGTTATGTTATGTTATGTTATGTTATGTTATGTTATGTTATGTTATGTTATGTTATGTTATGTTATGTTATGTTATGTTATGTTATGTTATGTTATGTTATGTTATGTTAAGTTATGTTATGTTATGTTATGTTATGTTATGTTATGTTATGTTATGTTATGTTATGTTATGTTATGTTATGTTATGTTACGTTATGTTATGTTATGTTATTACATCCTCGAATGCTTTCACAAATTTTCCTACTGGGCTCTTTTACTCCACAGCAAGCACGCACATCCTGCCTAGTATATGCCCCCATCCAACTAAGTAAGTGCACTGTCACAAATCGACTTTGTACGCACTCAAAATGATTTTCTATTAGAAAATGTAGCATACAGAAATCTCATATTATATGTATATACACGTTTGGTAAATATTTGCCTGGATCTACATCCTAAAAGTATGCAGCGCAATTTGCTTTTCATTTTCAACTATTAGTTACTACTTGTATGTATGTATATTTAGAATATGTTTGCGCGCGTTGTACGCCAAAGGCAATTAACGAAGAAAAAATCAAAACATATTTATTTACTAGCTAAGACAAACGCTGAATGAATTTGAGCAGGCTTTCAGGAAAAATAAACAAATTTGGTTGTTTGCTGCCTTAAGTTGAACCTTTGCATACTTTTAGGCATCAAATGTCATAAACAGCGCTGAGTACACTCGCAACTACTCTAAGTTATATCTGATACTAAGCTTAATTACTCGAAATCGATTTTTCTGGGTTTCATAAGAACTGCATTGAATTGGAGGGTTAACAACAGGAAACTCTTAACTCCCCTCAAACTAGTCCAAGCAGACCAAATCTGTAGCAACGAAAATTCAAGATTTTGAAAGAATATTTGAGTAGTACACCACCATTTTAAAACACCCATTTTCTTAAATGAAAACAACAGAAACAGTTGAAGGACTAGTTGGCTCTGTTACTCATGCTAAATAGTTTTACAGTAATTTAAAACTAGTTCCTCTCACTTAATGCACTTCTTTACACTCGTTGCTCTGACTCTATTTAGCTGATTTCCGTTTGCATTCCTCCAGTGTACGATTACACATGTTATTTGACATATTTACAAGCACAGATTCCCGATTTGTTTTTTTAGTTCTTCATGAATTTGCATTCGAATTGCTGTTTGCTGCTCCCCAAGCGAATATTTTATTTTCCGTTTTCTCTTTTCATTTGAAATTTTATTTTGCTTGTCGCAGACTTATCCTTAAACAAATAGAAGTTTGCAATTGTAAAAGCTATAGATATTTATTTTCAAGTTTGCAGCAGCAGTTAGACAAACTTATTTTTTTGTGACTAGTTTGAAACTAGTCCTGATTTGGTTTAAGAGAAATAGTGCTAAAGTTTAAGTATGAAAAATCAAGACTAACTTCGATTTTTACTTCAAAAATATTCTCCCCTAAACATTTTCAAATTTTGGCCGTTATTAGCTGCTGCCACAGAATTTGAGTTGCATTTGTTCCCACGTGTCCACTCAGATAAAACCAAAAATTTTGTTTGCTTCATGGCTCCAGCTTTTTGAGGAATTAGGTAAAGTGAAATTGCGAAACTTTAATTTAACGATGGTAGCAGTAAAAAAGTTTGGCACCATTCCTGCCATTTAATTAACAGCTACAAACTTTGAAATGTAGTTAAATGAAAATATAAACATACAATATTTTGCGAATTAAAATTTCGTTATCACCATTTACTTTTTGCTGTGTTGGAAATTTAGCTACGCTATAGCTTTCAAATAATTTAAACAAACTACGAGTTTTGCAATTGTACAGACATTTATTCACAAGCGAGATTTGAGAGAAATGTATTTAAGAGCTCTGTAGTCATCCTAAATAGTAGGAGTTTTCTAAGACCAAACCTCATTTTTGCTGTTAGCTGTGCCACTCACCTAATTAGAATGATAATAATCACCTAAGTCTCATCTACCTTATTTTATTTTATTTTATTTTATTTTATTTTATTTTATTTTATTTTATTTTATTTTATTTTATTTTATTTTATTTTATTTTATTTTATTTTATTTTATTTTATTTTATTTTATTTTATTTTATTTTATTTTATTTTATTTTATTTTAATTTATTTTATTTTATTTTATTTTATTTTATTTTATTTTATTTTATTTTATTTTATTTCATTTTATTTTACGTGTTACTCTTTTGACGTGAAACAAAAAGAATCAGTTCTCTGTTATAGAAATTTGAGATATTCAAATAAAAGACAAAAAAAACATGCTCTCAACTCCACACACACATGCATAAAAGTCAAAGAATACTCCACGTTTAACGCTAAAAAGCTAGTCACAAAAGCTGAGGGCATTGTTGTCGAGTTAGCGTTTAGCGATTAACAAACTGCCTATTGTAAAGTTGTAAATTTTTATCAGCTGTACATTGTGTTGTCGTCGAGACGAGACTGAAGTGTAAAAAATGCACTCAAAAGCCCTCCATCCACCCCTTCATTTGTTCACATGTCGTGCTGCGAGCGCCTAAAGTTGAGCGGCATAAAACTATTGTCTGCTTTTAGGCGTTACATGTTGTCTTTTGTATTTTTTTAATTTTCACAGGAACTATAACAAACTTTTTCCTGTCTGTTATCTGCTTTTTTGTTTCGTTTTGTGACAAGTTGAATGAACTGCATTCGTTTGGTTTGCTTGCTTTTGTTTTATTGTTTCTTGATTTTTAGTTTTTATTTTGTACTTTTTGTAGCGCACTTTTGGGCGTTGTTGCGCTTTTGTTCTGTTGTTTGAGCAAATATACATTATTGCTAACAGCTTCTTTGCATTAAACAGCTGGACTGTGGTCCTTTTTTTCTCTATTCCAATTCTTATAAGTATTTTGAGTCTAACGAGCGTTTCTTCTTTGTATGAGACTCTTTTTCAGACATTTTCATGTACAAAAAGTTGAAACAATGCTATTACATTTTACCACTTTCCAATGTGTTTAGATTTGAGAGAAAAAACAAGTACCAAATGCGTTTAAAATTACTTCAAGAACAATAAAATCCACCACATTGCTTTTAAATTGCTTAACGACAATACAAAAAAATTACCAAGTTTATGATATTCGAAGAAAACGATAGCGCTTTGCTGAGAATATCTTTTGAAATGTTGCTCATAAAATTCTATACAAAGAAAAACTACACTTAAGCCTCTTAGACGTGGCTCTTACAAAGCAATAACTAAGCGCCTAAAATTGTGCTACATGCAATATAAATCATAGCTGAGCGAAGTGCATTAAGAAGGTTGGTGCATTGGGCTTTCGATGCAGCTTTTATTTGAGCGAAATTGTTATATTAAGACTACACTAAAAAAAATATTACCAGATGCTTCCTCACATCTTTCAACAATAGAGATCTCACTTATATGCGCCTAAAAATATGGTAAAAAATTAAATTCTCGTTTCATGAAGGCAGCAAGCTCCAAAAATTGAATTTTTATTTGATAAAGAATATTTGTTGTAGTTCAATTCTCGTGAATTTCTTAAACAACCACACGAAAATATATTTCTTTCTGAATTTTAGTGCAGTGTTCCCAACTATGCTTTACACAACATTTCTACCAGCAAAACACTCACTACTCAGTGTCGAATAAATGCATCACTTTTTCAAGTGTTTAGACACTAAAAGCCTGTTGGCTAACAGCAATATTACTGCAACAACAACAACAACAACAACTGTTGAGCACAAAATGGAAAACTAACAGTGAATGCCACTCATTAAATAAACTAAATGGAATTCTTAAATGGGTATAAAAGCGCAAAAAAGGTGCTTGCGTTCATTGTTGACGTTGCACACATTTCTTCAGTTCGTTTTGCAAAGCGTTGGAGGAGCTGCCTTGATAGCTTATGCTGACGACCTTCTTTAGCTGTCGGCGTTCTATCAACGTTCTTCTACGTTGCATACTTTTAGGCGTTGTGAGCAATGCAATCACTCCAAACCCTACATAAATCTTATGAGCCCACACTTGAGCGTTGTTTTTCGCGCTTTGCATTGTACATTTTTCTATTTCCTTCGTCATTCGCTTTATTTGCATGCCTTGCGCAATTTTCTTGACTTTCTTTGCTTGCCATTTTGAAATTTTTTTTTCTTTTTTTTTGTGCTTTTTTTGCAACATCATATCTCTTATTGTCTGCTTTTGTGTTAAAAGATTTTAATTACACGCCCATAAGGAATTGCTGCATGGCCGTCAAGTGCGTGTACTTCGTGGCACTTTTTTTCCTCTGCTTCTGCTTGTTCCTCTTTTTCATATATGCAACAGTTGTCTAAAGTGGATTTTTTTGCGTCTGCTGCATGCCACATGTGATAGTGTTCATTTGTAGTGGCCATGAATGGCTAAAAGACCCACATATCTAGCGTTGAGTGGTGTGTATGATGGTGGGTTTGTTCCTCAAATTCTTGAGTTGCAACTTCATATGTGCTGCAATGAATTTTGGACTTGAGCGAGGACATCAACGAACGTTTAACGCCACTTTTTGATTTGTTTTTTTTTTTTTCAATCTAAGGGACTGTTATATTTCTTTCAAGGAAATTTCTCAATGCCTTGTTCATGCAAATTACTACATGCAATTTTTTTAAAGCTCGCGAAATTAAGACCGTTCATTTAAGACAAGATATCGGAATTTGTTTTTTTTAATCGATTCCTGCGTTGAATGAAAAAATGTGTAAAACCATGTTCACACCACAGCTAAAAACACATAGTTTCGCAGAAAGCACTTTTTGTTTATTTTAAAAAAATATCGTCCCGGCGGTCGATAAAGGGTTAAAATTTTCGCTTAAGCTATAGGTAAGTTGAAAAATTTCAGTGGGGATACTCTCAGACTTGAAATAAAGAGTTATATGAAAAATAAAACGCCTAAATGTAGGCACCATACTATTTATAAGTAAGGGCAGTGGGCGAGTAGGACCCATGACAGCAATACTTTATAAATTCTGTGGCAATAAGAATATTACAACTACAATCATTTTTTAATGAACCCCCTTATTTGTTTCGTTTCAGGTATGTAAAATTTGTATTCCTTTTATGTTCGAGTGGACTATGTGAGTACCTAATAGTTTTATTAATATTTTCATTCGAATTTAATTTTTTTGAATATGACACAAAACGATTCGTTTTTTATTTAAAGGAAATTTTTCTTAAACTTGAGATTTTGTTTACAGAATTTTTGAAAATTTTTAGAGTATGCAACTTTGTAGCCCACTAAATTTTAATTTAATAAGATGTTAACTTCGTGAAACATTTCGCTGATTTTTCGCAATTTTTTCCACCAACCCAAAGCGTTTTCTTTTATATAAAAAAAATTGGCATAACAAACTATATCAAAATTTAAAAAAAAACTACCTAAGTATGTACTTCAATATATTATGGCAACGTAACAAGGATTTATATTTGTTGCTATTTTTTTAAAGACAAAAAAACAATTTTTTTGCTCATCACGCCTTTTCTCAATGCAATCATTTTGCAATTAAAATCACTTCTCCTAGTCATTTTCCGCAGAAATTCTCAGACACCTTCTTCACACCCACTAAGCGCGATCATAGCAACCCACAACATTTTCCAAGTTTTTTGTTGTGATTAGTGTTATTCAAGAGCAAATAAGAACTTTTATTATTACATTTATGCGTTGACTTTTAGCACTTCTTATTTAACAGCTGGTATGAAAAAAAAAATCCAAAAAAAAAAAAAAAACGAAACTTAAAACACAAAGCGATAAAGCAAAAACAAGAAAAGCAGCTAAATCTAAAATGGAAAAACACTCAGACGCCAGCAAAACAAAAAAAAAAAAAAACAAAACAAATAAAACACAAAACACACATTTTCTTGTTGCATTTTAATGTGCAAGAACAACAACAACAACAAAAGCAATACAACAACTTAACAAGCGCATACTTAGCTTGCATTACCAGTACTTCTAGCTACCAAACAAAACTTATTGTTTCTTGCAAGTTTTTTACAAGTCGGCAAAAGTCTTTAATTTGTTTGGCAACGCACAGCCAGCAACACGAAGATGCGACCCCACCCCGGAAAGTGTGATTTCAAGGAAATGCAAGTTGTAAGTATATAGCACGAGACACAGCCAACAGCACAACAACTGACCCAAGCGTTACAACATGCTCGCTACAAAACTTTTTTTTTTGCCTAACACTACTTTCCACTTTCAACTCTTTGAAACTTTTGGCCAAAAGCTGTACTTACGCCTCGATGTGTGTAATTGTTGTTTACTTGGTTGTGCTTGGCTAACAGCAAAAACTTCAAATAACTACGCTTTACTTGAAACTTTACAGCTGGCACGTTGCGTGACGTCGGTGACCATAAAGCAAAAATTTCAACAAATCTTCTAATGCTCACGATCGATGGGAAGTTTGTTGTACTAAGCGTCCTTGAAGAAAGTTTCTTACCAACGGTAATACTACACATGTGTGAGTGTGTGCGTGTGTGTGTGTGTGTCTCACGTAACTACTAAATACTACTTCTCACTGTAATTGCTTATGAACATACTTCATTAGCGCAATTTTCCAAGATATCTTCAAGTATAATTCGTAGCTGGTACATGGCGTATACGTAACATTCAATTTAATTTGAGCAACTTGAGCAGGACACCTGGTGTACTTCCCACCAATGGCTCATATGAGTGCGCGCTAGCAATTACGCTTTACAACAGCAATTTCAAGGAAAAGTAAGGTGAACGTATGCCAAATTTTTGGGGTCATTGTCTGAAGATGGAATCATTTCTATATATGTATGATAGGGGCAGATCCACGGAGAGGGGTTTTTAGATCCAAACAATGAAGCTGAATTCAAAAATTTCTGCGCTCTTAAAGGATCAAAGTTGTACTAAAAAAATCAAAGCGAACTAAATACCAGATCTATTAAACTCCGATTAGAATTGACTAATCAATTGATTTAATGGCTCTTTTAGTCAATAATCAGTATTTAAATTGTTTATAAAATTCCTCAAACAATTACCAATTAAAAAATAAAAATTAAATTCAAGTGATAAAACTAATAAAAAAAAATTGTTTGTTAGATTAATTATAATATTTTAATTATTTTTGTTTGATGGATTTTTAATTTTTTTGATTGTTTTTATTTTATTAATCTAAAAATTATTATTTTCTGGTCTTGAGCTCGCAAAAGCTTACAAATATTTAATTTTTACCATTACCATTTAAACCAAAAACATTTTTAGTTATAAAATAAAAAAACTCAAGTGATAAAAATGAATAAAAAAAATTTCATTTACATAGATTAATTATAATATTTTTATTATTTTTGATTACTTTTTATGATTTTTAAAATTTTATTTTTATTTTTCATTTTGGCCATTAGACACCATTAAAAAACCAAAAGAGAATTTTTATAATAAATAATTTAAAAAAAAACTCAAGCAATAAAAAGAACATTTTAAAAAATTTGTTTGGTTTTGATTAATTGTAATATTTTCCTTGTGTTTGATTACTTTTAATGGATTTTTAAGTTTTTGATTACTTTTAATTTTTTGATTACCTTTTCACTTTTTTTACTCATGTCTTTATTGTTGTCTACAACAAAAAAAAATAATTTAAATAAATCAAAAATTTTCAATTATTTAAAAAAATATTTAAGAAACAAATAATACAAAAAAAAAACAAAAATGATCAAAAACAATAAAAAATAGTTAAAAAATGTATTTTAATTTTTTTTTAATTTTGATTGCTTTTTTTATGATTTTTTTTTTTTCTTGAATTTTTTTTAAAATAATAATTACAAGTCGAATACATGGGTAATCAACTTATGGATACTTCACAAATCATCATCTACTTGGCTACTCACAACATTTCACTGGAGGTTAACTTCATGTGTAGCCCTTTGCGTATGCCCCAAAAAGAAAAAATGCTCACGAGCTTATGAAAAAAAGTAGCAAACGGCGAACAAGTTGAATTTCATTTTTTTTCTGCGAAAATACATTTGAGGTGTAAAAGGGTTAGCTGAAAGCAATTGGTCCAGCGGTGTTGATACAATTAAGCTCAATTTATTCATTCGTCCATTTTATATTTTTTTGATTTTTTTTGCTGTTATTTTTGTGAAAAAAGTGCAGAGATGTGAAAATATTTATTTGAAGCTATGGATGATAAATAAATTAAAAGCATTTTGAATTCATTTATAATTCTCCCACTTCACTTCGCTTTTGCTAGTAATAAAACAAAAATTGAATAAAACCAAAATAAAATTTGCGAACAAATCGAAGCATACCCAACAAACATATTCAATAGATAAAAATATTGATACAATTTATGATACTTAACTGTTGAGTCTTAAGTGATGTTTTTGAGACTAGATAGCTTTGAAATTTGAGGGGTAAGATAATTCTCACGGTGAGATATGATGTGACTGAGACTGAAATGTTCGTTGGGTAGTGCTGCATTTGTCATCAAACGCACACAACCTCATAATTTAATTTGTGAATATTTATTTGTCACTCACAAGAAAGGGTGAGCAAATAAAATTGATCTAAAAAAATTTATCGAATTTTGGCAGAAGACTGCATACTTGTTATATCGATATTTTTCTTTCTAGTTTTCCAAAATATATTATTGTGTGCCTTCTACTCAACAAAAAGTTACACATAAAAAAAAATAATTTTTAATTTCAAAGAAAATCACAGAGGACTAGTGATTTTTATTAGAGCAACGGAAGCCAAAGTAAAAGTTTCTGCAATTTTTGTTCATCTGTCTGCATGTTTGTTCACAAATCACTCAAAAACTGCTGTACAGAATTGAACGCAATTTCCCCTAAGTTTTTCTACAAGTTCATTTTAAAGTTTAAGACCCTTTTCAACTTTTTCAAATACAGTGGTGGCAATAAAAGTAGCCTGAAACATTACTTATACATATAATGAAATTGGCGAAAATACTAAAAAAAATCGGTTTTTTGTCTGTCTGTATATTTGTACGCGCATCACTAAACAACCACTCAAACGTATTGAGTGATTCTCTCACCGATTAGCAGCTGAAGCTCTTAATTTCAATATAAGATGCAGTTTGCTGTTGCTGCTTTATGTAATAATTTTTTTCAGTAGGTAACGAAGCCTCGCACAACCGCGGGAATATACATAGTTTCTTATGCAAATATTAATGATTTTATGAATTCTTTAAAATGCACATTTCGCGGGCGTCATGATTTACAGAGAAAGTTTAATTTAACACACAAATATATGAATGTATGTATGTATAGTATATTAGGATGGGTCGAATTTTTTACTTAAAAAATAAGTTGGAAGAAAATGGTTATAAATTGCAGTTTTAAAGAACTAATTTCTTTTTTGTTCAAATTTACAAAAAAGTTCCAAAAATTAAAAAAAAAATTTTATTTAACCTTTAAAAATAAAATTAAAATTAATCATAATTAATTAAAAAAAAATTTTATTTTATTAAATCCGCAACTTTTTTCACTCGAATCGATTCGCACTCCCTCCGCAAAGCATCCGTCGGATACCGTAATAGGCATGAATTTCTTTTTTGTTCAAATTTACAAAAAAAGTTCCAAAAATTTAAAAAAAATTTTATTTATTTTTTGTAAAAAAAATCTGAATTTCTGATTTTCCTTTAGCTTTCAAGACAACGCCCTATCGATTCTTGGACACCCTTTAGGGCCCCTCAAAATGTTGTATAAGACGTCTTCTTTTTAATTTATTTTCTTATAACGCACTATTTCTACTCCCACTCTAACTGCGAAACAATTATTTCCATCCACTCACCATAATCCACATTTAACCTTTTTAATTGAGGTCTAAATATAATTTACTTCCAATGAAATATTGTATCCCACCGTGACCTCTGACAGTTAATCAGCTGTATGCACTCACATGGAAAATTCTCTTGTACATATGTTTGTATGTATGTATGTACATAATTTCAATATTTACCTGTACTTAAATACCGTAATATCAATATGTAAAATATGAAATGTGCACAAGTTAAGTTGATTTAACTTTTATGCTCCCAATACAAGTCAATGCACTGTCATTACAACAAAAACTTAACGTTGAGTACGGTGAATGTGAGGGAGACAACACTTGCAGGGTACTGATTTATATTACAGGTGAAAGTGCAAAACTCTTACGACCCCACACACACACAAATGCACACACATATATGTACATATATGTGTGTATGTACAGTTATTGCCACTCAATTTAAAGCATACAAATCATTTTGAAGAAAATGTAGTGTTGCAGCGTTGCATTTTCCTTGCTCGAAGTAGAAGTAGGCTATCACTTGAAAGCTCACAAGTATGTATTTCTGAATATTTATTAAGGTAAGCAAACAAATTTTTTTTCCTTATTATGGCAGTCAAATTTGTGAAAATATTTACTGCGAAATTTTAAGGTATCTTACTCGAAATTTTTTTTTTTTTTTTTGTGCAGTCGGTTTCCTTAGAAAATATCCTATTTCATATATTATGTACTTACAAATAGATTTTTTTATTTTATTCCCTTATAAATAAAAAATGTAAGCCCATGATAAAAGGAAAAAATGTAACCCTCATAAACAACTATATTTAAATTTTAAAACAACATTTAATCTATTTTTTTGTATTAACTTTTGACCTTGACTGGAAAAAAAAAAATTTTCGAAAATTCAAAAACTAATATATCTTGAAAAAACAAAACCAACACTATAAAAAATAGAGCCTGTTTTTATCATAAAACGAAGTAGGTTAAGGTGGCCGCCGGTGCCGAGAGGCGCACTTAGGCCGACTGGCCCATTGTGATATAAAACGAAGTACTGCAGAGCAACAAAAATTTAAAAAAATTTTGGAGAACAAAATTTAATTTTTTTCTATTTTTGTAAAATTTATTTTTTCAATAATTCGGAAACTACTATATTTAGAAAAGCATTAAAACAATTTTTATTTTTACATTCCACTTTTGACCTCAACTAGAAATAAAAAAAATCTAAAAAAAAAATTCAACAATAATATAGTAAATATACCACCATTTTGAAAATGTTATGATATCTTTATGTTATGATATCAATACGAAAATATTTCTGTGTAAAATTTAATGGCGAACTTTAATTTTTAGGATTTTTAAACCCATAAAAAAAATGTTCGTTTTTTTGCTACCCCTTTGAAAGTGCGAAAGTTTCTTTTTACAGAAAAAATTAAAAAAAGAAAATTTAAATTTGTAAAAAAAATGATACCTACTTGTATTTAAAATTTTTAATAATTTAAAATTTTAAAAATTTATTACAAATTTTTTTCTTCATGCAGAACTCGCGAAAAAATTTCAGTTAAATCGAAAAGAGTAATTTCCAGCTATGTGATGATTTGAAATTAGTATTTCAACTAAGCAACTAAGAATATAAAAAATGTGTAAAAGAGTCATATGTATATGTATATGGGCCTTCACCACAATTTTCTTTTAGGAAGGGGCTGCTTAATTTTTTTTTAATACGTTTTATGATTTAAGCAAAGTTTATTATTTATAATCTATTATAATCTATTATTATTAATCTAGAATAAAGCTTAGTCGTCAAGATTTTTTTTACATAAAAATCATTTTTACACCTTCATTGTCCAAAAACCCCTAAGACCCTAACGCTAAGTGCGACCCTGTTCTATACTTTATTCATACATATTTACATACACTTCTACAACAATAGCTTTTTGTTTTGTTTGCTTAATAGTTATTTCACACACCAAAATAAATATTAAAACAATGTGTGGCCACCACTGTCTACCACCTTTCTCACTCTCATCTCTCTTGTGGTCATCGTGATTAATTAATGAAATGGTTTAATAAATCGATTTGCTAATAGAAGTTGCTGGCTATGCTTGTCATCCGGCTCACTAAAGAAAATGAATAGAAAAGTTTGAGTTATATAAGTTGGAAAGGTGAGTATGCACTTTTTCAAAGTTGAAACCCTAAATGGCTCTTTAATTAGTCTACTTTGCTCTTTTCGCATTTTATGATCAATTATGCAATTTTGTTGAAACTTGAACTGCAGTTGTTGGATGTGTAATTTGGGAGTGCAATGAGGCTGCATTTTTATACCTTTTATTAAAGTGAAATGGTAATTTTAATTTTGGTCAAAAGTTTGCATCGTAAAAGTAAAATTTGGTTAGGAGGAAAATCGCTTCAAGTGCTGTGCCATCTTCAGTGTAACTACTGGCTAATTATAATAAGTGCCTACGTACTTGACAAATACGTTCGTAACTCACACGCACAAAGAGCAATATGGGCATTGCAGCAGTAACCGGAATATACAATCCGCTGGCGTAGATAGACCAAAAAAAAATGTCACTGAAGATGGCACAACACCAAAATCCGTTTATTTCCAAACCAAACTTGATCAAACATGAGCGAATTTTCTACCAAAGCGCAGCTTCTATATCGCATCATACATTTATTTTTAATTTTTTGCCATTTTTCTTATTTTTACCTAGATCTCTTTTAGAGAAGCTACTCCATGCCATCGTCTTCTTCGTGTTTGACTATTTAACAAATATATTTACTTTAACCCCATTAGATATTGACACCTTACCACAACTAATCACGAGCTAATATATTTACATACATACGTTTAATAGACCGCACAAAAGTAAAGAAATTGCGCTAACTAACGTAGAACTCACACCGCCATATGCAATGCAGTCACGTAATTGCAATTAACCCCTCTTTGCAAATGTTTGCAAGCTTCACGCACACTAGACCGGCCAAAACAAAAATTTTTTTTTTTGTAATTTTTTTTTTTTTTAAATTATTTTGATTTATTTTTTTAATTTGCTTATTTTAAGAAAAAAAATTTAAAAAAGAAATTCAACAATTAAAACAATAAAAATGTTACATAATAATTAGCGAAAGACTGAAGACCAAAAAATGCTCGTAATTATTATTTTTAAATTTTTGGATTTAAATAGCTCCTTCCAAGTCAAATAGAATTTATGATTTTTTTTTTATTGAAAAGTTATGGAAATTCAAAAATTAATTTCTGTTAATTCTTCCTGTTTTGTAAAGATTATTATTTTATGTTTCGGAGAGTCTACAAAAAGAACAATAATTTAGGAAATTTCAAAGTGGGTATTAAGTGGCATAAAAAAATATTAACAAACAAAAAAATATTTGAATTTAAATTTCAGAAAATTTAGAATTTTTCAAAATGGTAAATCTTGAAGATAGCCATCAAAATTTTGAGCTAAATTTTTTTTTATTTTTCTTTGTAAAAAAATATAAAATTTGAACTTTGGGCAAAAAATATTTGTTTTATTTTTTTTATAGTTCTAGTCGAACACATTTAGTTAACCATAAAATCACTGAAATTGTTCCCTTGCAAGTCGAATTTTTAAAAATTAAAAAAAAATTATTGTTTTCCAAAAGTTAAAAAACCATATTTTTTAAAAACAAAAAAGAACCTATTGAAAATTTCAGTATATTTTTAGATATATGCATACATACATCACAGGCATAATACACAAAAAATTTAGTTAAAATTAATTTTAAATTTTTTAGACTTTCATTTTTACGATCCTGAAAAATTTAAGTTATTTCAGTATAAGAAATTTTAAAATTTCTTTAACAAAGTTTTTTTTCTCCTGAAACTGTAAAAGTTGTTTTTTTAATGGATCAAAAACTAAAATTTACAACGGGAAAAATATAAAATAAGTAGAATTTTGAATCTGCATTAAAAAATTTTGAAAATTTTTTTTTGATGAACTTTGATTTATGATAAAATGATATTCCCCAATAAAATACATTCAAATCGAAAGAGATTGATTGAAAATATCTGCCAATTTGGCATGGAAACCCTCAAATATGGAAATACATAGTTACGCAAGGCTCAAAAAAGATATTTGACAGGTATTATTCGGAAACGATTTTTTTATATTTGTTGAAGTTTCTGTGCTTTTTATCAAACTCAAATTACAAAAAAGTTTAATTTTTTTATGTTTAAAAATTATTCTAAAAATTGCAAAAAAAAATTTTTTTGACTGCCTGATGTACACTAACAAACCCATCAAAAAATATTTGAGTATAAAAATATTTAGAAAAAAATCACAAACTCAAATTTTTTTTCTATCAACTTCAAAAATACCATATCTCAAGAAATTCCAAAACCCTTACCACTAAAATTTCCCTTCCTCAACAAGCAGCACAGCATTACTTAACATTTCTCATAATCGCTAACACAATTTTTTGCTGCGAATGCTAAACAATTAAATGTCACTCATACGTCACAACTCGTGCATTGAAATGAAGAAATAACCCCTTGCTATGAATGAATTGAAAAATGATACTTAAAATAAAATATACAAGACACCTTTCGTATTATATCAGTCATGGACACTTGCCGTCCACCCATTTTCCTTGCACCTGCACACACACACATACACACATACATACATCAACAGTATTGGTGCATATGAATGGTGTTCATTTGAAATCGATAGAAGAGCACATACAAGTTAAGTTAAATGTCTAATCCAATTTGTTGTTTGTTTGGTATTTGGTAACTTAACTTGTATGGCTTCTTTGCCTTGTCTGCCATCGATCAATAACAGCAGAGCAGAGGAGAGGAGAGAGGGTGAACTGTGTGTTGTATTACATAGTCAGTCATATTGAGTATGTATGGAATTTATTTGTTTATTCATGCACCTGCATGCCACACACACACACACACACACACACATAAACATGCTACATATCCCTAAATTCACCTTTCAATATTTGCTTGTGAGCTCCTCACTCTTGGCAGAGTAAAATGTTGTTAGCTATGCAAATGATGTAATTGCTCAATACAATGTTTGTGAAAATGCTGAAAATTGGAAAATTTTCTACACATTCACATACGGTCATGCAAATTCAATATCGTAAATTAAGTATTACAAGCAATGTGCTCTATCGTCTGGCAATGGTTTTTGTATTTTACATTTTGGCGCTTTACACAGCTCACTTGCATGTTCGCATTGTTGTTTTTAATTTCTTTTTTTCCTTTTTCATTTCCAATGTAAAACTTCAATCAATTATTGCTCTGCAGTCCATTTGTGTCGCAACGTTTATGTGTGTGTGTGTGTGGTGTTGTTAGTTTTCTCTTTTGCTCTTTCAATTTCTTATTGCTTCTGACCTTTATGACTGACATTTAATTTTTGTCCTTCCGCAAAACTTTTGTTGTTCAGTTCAATGCACATGCAATCATTGTTAAACGACCGCTGAAAATGTGTACATTTTTCAAAGTTTGTCGTTTATTGAAGATTGGAAAAAGCTTTTATTGTTAACTCGTTCTCTTGATTGACTTCGTGAATGCGTCGCTATTTCTGTTTTACGCAATTTTTCAAGTGAGTTCTGAGACAATATTGCATGATGGTAATTGATATAAAATTTTCAAAATATATATTGATGGAGAAAGCTTTTGGCAACGTATAATAACAGCCAAAGTCGAGTTACCGAAATAGAAGAGCTACTGTGTCTGAAACAATATATCCGAAACGCATCTTTAAGAAATAATAATTAATTAAGAATTAAATATTAAAAACCAAAAGGAATAATAAATTTCCAAAAAACATTCAATGCTTTAAGCTCAGTCATCTTTTATTTTATTTTATTTTATTTTATTTTATTTTATTTTATTTTATTTTATTTTATTTTATTTTATTTTATTTTATTTTATCTTATTTCGTTTTATATTGATATTGAATAGATGGCTAGCTTAAGAAAAGTTCATTAGCGGTGCAGGAAATGAATGTGTGAAAGAATTCGTTAAAGCGAATTAGAGGGCATTCAAAAGCTCTTAAATGTTGCTTGCAATATAGCATCCAAAAACTTAGCTATTTGTGTATTAGCCATACATATATCAATGTTCAAAAGCAAAAATGTATTATCCTTCCATTGGAAGCTAAAAGGATAATGAAAAATATAATTTAAAGCAGTAGTTGACCTAAATTCGCAGCTACAGTTATCATAACATTAAAAAATATATGTATAAGTAAGCGCCGAAATACCCAAAAGCAAGCAGAAACTAACCGCACTGCCAGCTGATAACACGCAGAGCTCGCTAAAAGCTCAGTAAATGCGGTGCAAGGATAACAAATGTACACTGATGTTTCGTAGATCTTATTTGTGTGGTGCTTTGTGTTTGTATGTATGTGTGTCTATGAAGTCACACCCACGCAGCTATGTCGTACAACTTTTAGCTCACCACAATTGTTAAGCGCCGCTTAAAAATGAATTAAGACTTTTCTAAACTGTTGGTGGCATGACATGCTGGATAACAAACACACGCACACACATACACACATAGCGTGTATTTAGAACCAAAAACTCATTGTCTGTTATTTAGCACTCTTTTCAATTCAATTGCATGCAGTTTCTCAAGTGTTTTCATGTGTTCTGTGGCACTGCGGTTGCTCGTAGTCGAAAAGCAATTCCACAAAAAGTAAAATTTAAAAAAAAAAAAAATAAGAAAAAAGCCATAAATACAAAAGTTAAAGCGATTGCCAACAAGGCCACGACAGTGCGAGTTGTTTAGCAAAGGCAATATGAATTGTCGCTGTGTTGAATTTTCAAAAACAACAAAAAAAGTTGCGAGAACAATTGTATTTTGAACCCACATAGAGGCTGGCTGCAGCCGGCGCTGTCACAAACAAATACTCAAAACTATATTTTTCATTCACTGCTGCAAGTGCGTGCGGTAAATTCGTAGTGAAATGTAGGAGGGGAAGTAATCTTTTGTAGAAGCTCCAGCATAATAACTTCTTTCTGGAGGAAAATTTTAAATTCATTCGGTGTAATAAAATTTTTCACATATTCATATGGTCCATTAATCATAAACTTGCTTTTGTGCAATTCATATTTAGCCTTCTGAGCGATTGGTATTGAAATGAAATAAAATAAAATAAAATGAAGGAAATGAGCTGACGACCGTCGGTTATGCATTCCTTCAACCTCCAACTACATCCATCCCTTTCTACCTCAAGTACAATTCATCGTTTTATGTTGCAAGAAGCACGAATGCAGCACGGCACGACGAAGACAAATTAAGATTTATGCCGCCTACCTTTTACGCCACTGGCAATTGTGTGATTAGGCTTCAGGAGGCGTAGGTGCGCGTGCCAAACGTCTGCTTATGGCAGAAACCGTTCCCATCAACCTAACCAAAGCAACTCTTACAACTACAACAAGGGCATATTAAGATCATCTTCATGACTTTAGTGGCTCGAGTAGCTCAATGCAGAGCTCACGCTACTCGACGACGATTGCTACAATATAATATGGAACAGTTTAATAGCTGCTTCTTCTTACTTCTTCTTTTGCCTATTCTCTTTTGTTCTGGGGCTTGCTGTTGTTGCTGTGCTTTTACTTAGCTATTTGCAGCTTATTTTGTTTGTGTTTGTATTTAGTGGTAAGCTTTTTCTTCACATACAGCAATTCGGCTGCAGGTTCAAGCCCTCTCCTACGCATTGCCGGGCGCATCCACACACACAAATACGTTTTTAAGCTGGCCTACGTTAGGTGTGTGTGGATGTACGTGAGTGCATTTGTTGTGCACTTGTATGGCTTAATTTTTGTTGCAGTTTAACTGAATCGGCGCGGTAAACAAACTGAGCTTTCGCTAGAGCCAAGCCACCCTTCAATGCAAACAACAACAACACAAGTCATGTAGAATATATTTCTTTAAGAGTTTCAACCTTCCCGTGTAAGCCTTGCAAAACAAAATGAAAGTGTAAATAATGGTAAAACCACCACCACTAACAACAATAAAAGTAGCAGTCGAAATAAACAGAAGCTACAGTTGTTAGCAAGCCGAATGGTACAAAATTTCTCCCTTTGCCTTTCTCATTCGAAGAAAATATTTATAAATTCCAAAAGCAGTAAAATGGAATAACTCAAATAAGGAAATTGAGCAACGGTTCGAGTGAAACCGAACATGAGCTTACAACAGCTACAACATCTTTTGCTAAGCAATTTTCGCGGATGCTGCATAAACTGGTTAAATGTATGAGTGAAGATATTTTTTGAATTTATTAAATTTTTCAAAATGTAAAATATGTGGCAACACTGCAAGAAACCCCTAGTGGCAACACTTAATTAGTATAACTTTGAATTAAGCATATTACCTATAATCAAAAGTGCATCCAACTGGGTCCAGTTGACTTCGAGATAATAGCGGATATGAAAAAAGATAAATATAATAAAATTAGGTGGCAAATTAGGGTAATCCTAACTGGAAATATTTTTGTTGAAGTATGATTTCAAATACCTTTCACACATATTGTAATACCTAACTAAAATTTTTTAAAGTGAAAGATATGGCAACACTGAAATCTTTTCCTAGTGGCAACTCTTATGTAGGACAGCTGCCGATGTAATATATTATTTATATTCAAAATTACATCAAAAATGTGTTTAAAACTAAATTCAACGGCATAAGGTGGCAACCCTAAAAGGTAATTCTATACCGAAATAAGTTTTTTTTTTTTTTGATTCCCATATTTTCAATTTATCAATTAATTACTTATTTATTTCGCGTAAATAATTTCTTATAAAATATAAAAAAAAATGTAAGCGAACGACGAAAAATTGCTCGTCCCACATTACTTATGAGCTACTGTATATGCATTTCAAACCAAATGACAACGACAGCAGCAATGCATTTTAGCACAGCTCTGCCGCTTAGCCGCTTTGCTGCCTACTGCACTATTGCCAACGTTACACTTCATTTCGCAATTCAGTTGAAAAAATTCTTCTTCACGTCCGCACAATTTCCGGTTGCCGAGTAAATTTTGCTAACGAAATTCTCTGTTGATTTATTTATTTATTTATTCATTCATTGCATTCATTTATTTACTACGAATAACTACTACGAGCGATTTGCGTGTTGACTAATATTTGTTGTTGCATTTTTTTCGGTTGAACTGCCGGCTTTTGTGAACGTTTATTTTCCGCCAGCTTTGACCACGAAAGTTATTTTTCTTGTGGTGTTTCGTGTTGATGGTTGTTGCTGTTGTTGTTTTATTCGAGTGAGTTGCATGTTGCATGCTGTGGTCGAACTTGAAAAACAACAACAAAAAAAACAACAACGGAATAACAAGCTTTTTGCGCTCCTAAAGTGTTGATTTGTACAACTTTCCGGTCAATTGAATATTAACTAGCAACTATGCTGAATAACGAACAGTAAATGTGAACGGTAGTGAAAGAGGAGTTTTTGTTGAAAAAATATAAACAAAGTGCAATTCGACCAAAATATTGTTTTCAAAATGAATTATTTGGATGCAATGCTAGCATGGTGAGGAATATTTATTTATACAAACAATTTTTGTTTTTCCGTCACCTACATTCACTTTTTACTTCCTCGTCCTTTTATCAATCTCTCTTCTTATTTCCCTCTCCTTATATTTCTATCTGAACTCCCACGCCTCTTCCTTTTTACTTGAAAACTCTCGATTGCCCAAATTCGAGGTATCTGCTTTTATAAAGCTGTTCAAGCGAGTTGGGTTAACAATAGCGCTTTTTTATTCGTAAGCATTTAGCAACTAATGAAAAAAAAAACACTCTGAAAATTTTTGTGATCATTTAATGTCCTCCGAAAAATGTATGAGACTAAGTCGCTGAAATCTAAGCAACTAAAATTATAAGCGCTTAACATTATCTTCTGCTTGCTAATTTTCTATTTTTATTCGCCATTTCGATATTGAATGAAATTTCTTGTTCGCGTAGAAAAATATTACAATTGACAGCAACAACAAAATAAGCAAGCAGAAAAATTATAAGAGCTAACACTTTGGTTGCTATTTTGCAAGCGACAAGTATGCATTTGATTTTCAAAGCAAATTAAAAAAAAAAAAAAATTGATTAAATTTATTTATAAGTCGCTTAGTGTTTACGAAAAAAAATTGGCTACTTTATCTACATCGCTAGTTTTAAATCGCACAACTACGTCTAGAAGTATTTTACCATTTGAACATTTCCTTTTTAACTACTTGTCAGTGTTTTACATAAATAAATAAAAGTGCTGAATAAATGCAATTAATCAATTAATGGGTTAATCGAGACTTAATTAACTATTTACTTAATCCGAAAAGAGCAGGAAAAAACAAAAAAATTACTTATTGTGAAAAGTCCCGAAATAAATAAAAATCTCAATGAGAATCAATTATTAACTAATTAATGGGTATGTGATTAATCCATGTAATGATTTTTTATTTCAGAATAATGATTATAAAAAATTTGTTTACGCAATAATCACACATCTGTGATTCCTATAAATCATTTTATTATTAAATTCATTTCTTTTTAATTATTTCCAAATTATTGACGCAACTCAAGTGCATTCAATTGAGGAAATCAAAAGTATTTCATAACTTTTAGTCTTCGCAATTAAAATCCAAGAAAAATATGAGAATGCAAATTGCAGAAATATGCATACATACCAACACACACGCACATATACGCCACTAACTTTGAAGCAAGTAAAACAAATTCCATAATTATAAAATAAGCAAAAACTGTGGAGAATGCAAAGTTATTACCATTGCTTGGTGAAGCCACAACAACTTTTGTAAATCACTGCAAAATCTGATTAAGAACTTTTGCTACTACAAATCACAAATACTTTTGCGTAAGCTTCGTGATGCATAGTTACGTAAATATTTTATAATTTACGCACACAAAAAAGGGGTTGCTAAGCGAGTGCGATAAGCTTTTAGCTAAACTTGCTTTGAGGGTAATTATAGGAAGTCCTAATTTATTATTTTTGCTGAAGGCGTTCCGAGCAGCAAATAAGGGAGCAGCGGTTTTTAGTTCAGCGCTCGGAATATTGTTATTTCATATGTATGTAAATCTGACTTCAATAACTTAATGCTGACTTAATTCTCAATGATTGACTACTAATTGAAAGTACGTTTTTAATTCTGTTAATTTATAAAAAGCACATAAATATTAAAAACTATTCATTGATTACAGACCACAAGAAAAACTTTGACTAAATATTTTTTATTACGAACAATTCATTGATTGCAGTCTTAAAAGTATCATTCATTAAATTTCAACGCAATCATTGCATTTTTCGTATTGGAATTTTTTACAGACAAATTATTCTTTGTAGGGACCAGAACTGCTAAAACATTTCTATTAATCTTAACTAGTTTAACTTAACCTTTTTAATCGATTAAATGTTTGAGAATCGATTTAATGATTAATTGTAATTTTTCTCAGGTTTTCATAACTATTATAAAAATTATTCTTAAAAACAGGATTTTCGAAAATTTAAATAGTAGAAAAAAAAACTTATTAAAAGTAATCAATAAGTTATGATTTCTATAATTCTTTGTCAGACACTGCGAAATAGTCAATCTTTAATTTTTTCCAGCTTTTTTTATGCAATTTGACACTGATATTTCAATTAAAAATATTAAACTGATTGCATTCATTAATTGATTCATTCATTAATTGATTAATCATTATTTTTTTTATAATCGATTAAATGATTATTTGTCATTGTTTCCCATTTTTAATGATTATTTTCAAATGAATAACAAAAAAATTAGTAATTAAAAAAAAAGTAAATAAAAATAAACCAAAATTATCAATATCGTAATAATCAAACAAAAGCAAACAATCATCAATTTTTATTTTATTTTATATTATGACATTTCTTCACAAGAGTTTTCTACGCACTTTGAATTATTGATTCAAAAATCGATTGATTGCATTCTTAAAGTTGTTATGCATTAAAATTAAATTTGGCATTCGAATTTTCAATTTGTTCTTTCTTTGAACCAGACTGGGATATTAATCATATGTTTTGTGATTACCGATTTAACTGATTATTTTGATTTGAATAGATGTTATGATTAATTGCCATTGCTTTTGTTTTTTTAATGATTATATCAAATCTGATTTCAAAAATTAGAAATTTTTGGAATTTGTAAATATTTTTTTTTCTACTTAATCTACAAAAAAATAAAAGTAATCAAAAGGAATGATTTAATATTTTTAATGACAAAATAATCAAGGAAAATAAATTATTTTTTTAATAGTTGTGATTCGGCGAAATAATCAAAAAAAGTACAAAGCGATCTAAGCTTTTTTTACATTTCTTGTATTTTCTCTTTTTTTGTGAAAAAAATTTTTTTTTTCTGTTTTTTTTTCAGTTTCTAATTATAATGAAATATGAATTCTAAAAATAATTTGAACAATCAGTGCCAATAAAAAATTATTCGCCAAAAATACTAATTCTAATTTATTAATTGAACCGATCTGGTAAGGATATATTTTTTAGTCCCAATAAGGAAAATCATGCAAAGATGTTCGCGTATTTAAATATCGAAATGTTAGTATTCGCTAGGCTTAAGGCCTTGCCAGAGGCTTTGAAACAACCCAATTCCAAGTAAAACGCCTAAAAGTATGCAAACAATTTATTTTATAATTCAAATAAATATACAAAATTTAAATTTGCTTTGATTTGAAGAGCGTAATTCTCTATCTTACACGACTTTGGCTATTATTGCTTGTTGTCACATTTGCTCCGCACTTACATTGCTCATCACCAACAAACGCGTTGTGCTAAAAATTTAAATAGGTCAAACATGTGCAAACTCAAAAACATGCCAACCAATCGTAAGCAAAAGCAAAGTTTTTATATGCCGTCTATCAAAGCAACCAGCTTTCAAGTAAAGTTTGAGCATTGTAAGTTTCATTTCTATTTTCATATTCATTCCCATTTTTGAAGTTTTTTTTTCTTCTTTTGTAATTAATCTTTTATACCCATTTAGTTGTGTGCGCCTTTGCGCTTGTGTGAGTACTAATACGTGCGTGTGACTGCTGTAGATTAATGTGAAAGCTGCCTTGTACCGAATAATAGAGAGCTTTTGGATTATTATTCATTCTTTCGTATGTGGGTTGAAGCATTTTAAGGGATTACACATGGTTCTAACTTTCCTTAGAACTGCTGTGAACGTGCTTGTGTGTCAGAATGCTGATACTAATTTTCGTTACTATGTCAGCGTGATACTCTCACCTTTCTTTGAGCGCTGTGAATTCTGAGTGGCATTATTTTTTTGTTCATTGAGCTTTTTGGGTTTTTTGGAAGGCTTTAATCTTTGTATGCAACGATTTAATGATGCAAAGAGTCTTAAACAATTTAAAATTTAATTTAATTTTTAATTATTTTTTTAAACTTTATTTCAAAAAAAAGTCATTTGGAGCACAAAAAGGTTATTGTAAGCTTAAAAAAAGCTTTTGGTTGTTTTGCTACTATGAAATTTTTTTAATTAATTTTCTCTAATAATCTTTTCAAAAGTACGTAAATTTTTTGTTTACTTTATAAAAACTTTGTATGTACTTTTCATTTTAAAAATATCCCTATGACCTTGTGTGTCCTTCTAAAATTTAAATAACCGAAATCGGTACACTAGATTGGTTGTTTTGCTCTTACGAAATTTCTATGTTAAATTTTCGATTATTTTTTCGCAAAGCAAATGAAAGCGACAAGCGCGCCACATACTTAGTTGTGAAAGAAATGAATTATTTTTACAAAAGCGCAATGAGCTTTTACTTTAACTCATGCATAAGAAAAGACAGCAATGCTGCGCGGCAAAAAAAGAAAGAAAAAAAAACGAAATGAAAAATCGACGACGAAAATAGCAGCGGCCCTTAATGAAAAGCGCACTGTGACGCTGCACAACGGGTTAAATAAAATCGGCTTTTGTGACGGAATTTCACACATGGCAGCATTTTTTAATTTCCATTTCAATGTTTGCATTTTGAAAAAAAAAGAGAAACGAAATGCATTGCATACATTAAGGCGCATAAGGGAAAGTACATGAAAATGCATATCTGTTGGGTAAATATTTTCGTAATGCAGAAATCAAAGGCGTTTGCTGCTTAGAGACGAGGATGCGAAAGTGCATGTGAGTGTGTGTGTGCGAGTGTATGTGTGTGTGCGCGAGTACAAAAGCAATGCGAGAAAAGTGCGCCGCAAAACACTGCGCGTACTAATTAGAAACTAACACAATGAAAACACACAAAAGAAAATTTAAAAAAATTGATATTTTTATATTTTCTATTTTGGAAGACTTGCAGCACTCTTTTGCTCTAAATTCCACATTTTCACTCCTTCCCTTCCTTAACTTGTCCTCTCCCAAACTCATGTCGTCTGCTTGGCAAAAGGCGGATTCGCATTTGTTGCCAAATAAAATACGCCACCACGCCCACGCAACGCCGTCACATTTGTCGGATCGCCACCCAATAACATTTGCCGGCCCGTACCCATGGCACAGCTTCGTTGTTTGACCATATCGGCCCATAATTTGACATCACAACCTTGCCCACGAAACACCTGCTTGCTTTGCAAAGCTTCTGCAAATATTTGATAGGCGCGCATATGACTGCATTCATTGAAGAAGCAACCCGGCTGCGCGCTACCAAAGTTCACATAGAAATCTACATGTCCCAATGGTTGATCATAGCCATACGAACCGACGCTTGTGTGCACGACCTCCACATAATCGGCATCTGTGATTGCTATACGTTGGTCGAAGTTTTCATGGCGAAAGAATGGCAACGCTGGATCGAGCGCATAAATCACTGGCAAACGTCCGGACTCCAAATGTTTGCCAGCAATACCAGCAATGTGTGCGCCCATGCTGAAGCCGATTAGGTGCAGATCTTCGAAACGCATGCCTGACTCGCGTTGCAAGAAATCGATGAATTTGGCGAGTACTTTGCCGACAGGTTGGACGCGATAGCTGGCGGTGAGATAGTCAGCGACAGCACCACGTCCCCAATCAACGGTGAAGATGTTGTAATTGCCAGCGCCCTGACGGAGATAGGCAGGTACGAGCGTTTGATAGACGCCTGCCGTTGAGCCACCAAGCCAGCCGTGTATGAGAATGCTGTTGGGATGAGAAGAGAAAGAAATAAAGAAAAGATAAAGTGATGACGAGTTTTTATTTAAATAAGGAAACCTTGGCACATTCTGGCAACCATTTGGAGATCAGAATGATGTATATTTTGCCGGCTAACCTAAAGCTTTAAGTCAGCCGAATCTCATTTGAAACTTGCTGACCTCTACTAAGCACACCAAAAAATCGTTGAATGGCAAATGCATGCCAAACGTAGCAACCTTTAAAGTGCAATGGCACGCAAGACCACAAAAGCAAAATCCAATGAAATTCAACGCTTGAAAAAAAGTGAAGCCAAGAGAGACAATGGACGTTCTAAACACAGCGCACTAGTGCCCCTATGACACAAATACGATTTCAAAGAAAGAGAGGCCCTCCTAAAGCGTAAACACAAAGTGCAGAAATCGAATTTTCAAAAAGTGGCAAATAGCCCCAAAGGTCCACCGACGCACAGTCAAACACATACATACATCCGCACAATTCTGCATTTTATCGTAGCACAACAGCACAACAGAGGTTTAGCACTACGAGTCCGATATGCAGACATTCATACGTACCTACCCTGCTGGGGAACAGCATGCCAAATACGGAAAGGCACTAGTTCACAACTAGATCTTTTTAGCTTAAATGACATTTATTTTATTTCATTTTATTTTATTTTATTTTATTTTATTTCATTTTATTTTATTTTCTTTTATTTTATTTCATTTTATTTTATTTCATTTTATTTTATTTTATTTTATTTTATTTTATTTTATTTTATTTTATTTTATTTTATTTTATTTTATTTTATTTCATTTATTTTATTTTATTTTACAACTAGATCTTTTTAGCTTAAATGGAATTTATTTTATTTTATTTTATTTTATTTTATTTCATTTTATTTTATTATATTTTATTTTATTTTATTTTATTTCATTTTATTTTATTTTATTTTATTTTATTTTATTTTATTTTATTTTATTTTATTTTATTTTATTTTTTTTTTATTTTATTTTAATTTATTTTATTTTATTTTATTTTATTTTATTTTATTTTATTTTATTTTATTTTATTTTATTTTATTTTATTTTATTTTATTTTATTTTATTTTATTTTATTTTATTTTATTTTATTTTATTTTATTTTATTTTATTTTATTTTATTTTATTTTATTTTATTTTATTTTATTTTATTTTATTTTATTTTATTTTATTTTATTTTATTTTATTTTATTTTATTTTATTTTATTTTATTTTATTTTATTTTATTTTATTTTATTTTATTTTATTTTATTTTATTTTATTTTAGTTATTTTATTTTCATTTCACTTTAATTTATTTCCTCTTTTGAGACTAGTTTAGAACGACGACTCTTTTACTACGTATTTGCAATATAACCATCTCTTCGCATGCATATTACAAAAACAACTTCGTACTGGTGCTATGCTGTTAGAAGAACTGGTTGTTGTTACTGCAGCATTTGCCCTAGCTTCCCACACTTGATAATTGCTTAAAGCTTCACCCAAAGCACACACACTTACCGTGTTGGATTGAAAGGATTGTAACGAGATTGCCGTAAGGATGTGGCATTGTAAAGCTGCACCTCTTCCACTCTGACGGGTGATGAGTTGTAGGCTGTTGTAGTTGTTGTTGCTAACATTGGATTGGCGTCCAAAGACATGCCACCAAAGATGGCATTCAGCAAGCGTCCACTCTCTCCGTATACATTTTTGTTGTTGCTGTTGTCAAAATTGTTGGTATGCAATTGAAAAAGTGTATGTCGTTCAGCATTGAAGAAGAAAGTATAATCTTGCAAATGCAATTGATCGTTGCCAAATATGGCAGCCAATTGTCCGAAGGGATTGACAAAAGTATTGCTTTGATAAAATTTTGTGTTGGCCGAGGGTTGTGCAATATTTGCGTTGGTTACAACAACTACACCACCATTATTGTTTGCAGCACTATTTCTCTTATTATTTGTTTTTGTTGCATACTTTTCTGTTTGATTTCCTCGCACTTCATTTGCTGCAGTAACTCGCTTTAAATCATTTTCGACCCGCATTGGCAGCACTGGCAACTTCATGCCCGCATAACTCTTTGTCACCACTACATTTGCTGTGCCACTAAAAGTTTTTGTTGGTTTTTTGTTGTTAGTTGTGGTTGTGATTTCGGGTGAATTGTTATTCTTGATTTTATTGCTTTGTTGTACTTTGTTGTTTTTACTAGTTAGGGCGTTTTCGAAATATTCAATTTCGTTTGCTACTTCTGTTGGTTTTTTTGTTTTTTGTGTAATTTTTGGCTTTTTATTTTCTTTCGCTTTCGTGCTCCCTCCACTTTGTCCTTTGTTTCGTTTGCGTTTCCGTTTTTGTTTACTTTGAACCGCACTCATATTTGATATGTTTCTAAGCTTGAGGTCATTGTCGGCGAATATGAAGCCATGGTAAGGGGCACGCGTGTTGTTGAGCATCAAAGTATTTGTAAGCATCTCCGTTGAGTTGGGCGAGTACTCGGGTGAAAGCTTTGCAAGAGCAGGAACCACATTTTGTAAGACTGAAAGAGAATAATAAGAAAATTGTCAACCTAATTTAAACGAACAAAACAGGTAGCGCCGATTCGGTAGGACCCTAAAATACACGAAAGATATTCGCCTCTCAGTCTGTGTGTTTGTTCGCGCATCACTCAAAAGCCATTTTAAGGAATTGAATTCAATTCTCCCTGTTGTCTACATAAATGTCCAACTAAAAGTTTAAAACCAATTTTGTTGCACAAAAATATTTCTTTCGCGTTTTACACAGTGGTGGCAAAAAAAAGTTGGTTCGAAATATTTTTGTAGAGAAAGTGAAATGGAAACGGTCTGAACTCTGCACATACTGAGGGTCTTTATTAGCTCAAGCGAAGCCAAAGCAACTGTTTCTAATTTTTTTGTCTACTTGTATGAGTATTTGTTTGCGCATCACTCAAAAACGACTTTACGGAATTGAATGCAATTCTCACTGTTGTCTTTCTAAATGTTTAACTTAAAGTTTAGAATAATTCTTAGTGCATAAAAATATTTTATTGAAGCTGTACATAGTGGTGGCGATAAAAGTTGGTTTGAAATAGAATTTTATCACTTCTATGTCTGTACAGATGGGACCTTTATTCGACCGAACGAAGCCAAATAAACTGTTTTTAAATTTTTTTGTCTGTTTGTCTGAATGTTTGTTCGTTCATCACTCAAAAACTGCTGTATAGAATTGAATGAAATTTTTACTGTTGTCTTTCTTAATGCTTCACTTAAATTTTAGGATGAATTGAAATATTTTATTGACGCTGTACACAGTAGTGCCAAAAAAGTAGGTTCAAAATATTTTTGTAAATAAAGTTAAATTTTATTTTTTTAAATATCTCTCAAAAAGACACTGAAACCGAAGTAATAATTCTTTTAGTTTTCCACACTCTCCACGTATTTGTGTTTGCACGCGCATCCTAAATAGCTCCGAAAATGGGCTGAATGGTTACTTCACAATTTTTTTCTTTTTTTTTGGAAGTATGCTTCACCTGTTATTTTAAAGACGATGAGATGTATCCACTGCATTTCCACGGAAAATTATTTCTTTAATTAAAACACACCAACTTTGGCTTGGCTTATGTATATTTGATCGAGTTAAAGAAAGTTAAATTCGAAACATAACAGAACACACTAAGCTCCGAACTTTACTGACTGCTCGCGTTCAACGACCAAAGACCAGACTGTCTGACTTCTTTCATTTATTAAACCAAAAACAGCTTAATGACAAATGCTAACAACAAAAATGTGTCAAAAATTATCTGCTCTTAAAGCGTTAAAAAGCTGTTGAAGCGTTTATGAAGGTTATTCGCATTTCTTTGGAGTACACACATATGTACTGGAACGAAATAAAAAAAAAAACATATTGGTAAGTCAACAAAATAGTTAAAAAGATTTAAAAAATGTTGCACACAGAAAAAAGGAGAAAACGAAAATAACAAAAAAAAAATACAGTTACTAGCAAAATTAAAAAAACGCATAAGCTAAAAAGTTTTAAGAAATCAAAGCGCTACATGCAACAGCAAAAGACAATTTTTCTTGCCACCGCTGTGTACAGCATATTTATCCATAACTTAAGCTGAACATCTAGCAATATTTCGGAGTGAGTAGGACCAAATTCTATGCCACAGTTTTCTAGTGATGCGCGAACGAACATGCAGACAAAAATTGTTAAGTCTGAGTTATAATTGTTTTGTAAAAATTCCCTGCAAGAAATTTTGAACAAACAACAATCACGCCTTTAAAAAACAAAGCAACTAAAGAGTTGTTGCAGCTCTTTTTATATTCACGCAACTGGTTATAAAATCTTTAGCTCTTCAAAAACTTATACAAACCACTTGGAGCCTACTAAATCATCATTCTTCCACCACTTTTATCATCATTTTTCCATTCAACTTATTTTATTTTGCTTTGCACTCCACCCCCTCTCATCACATTGCATTTTTGAACTTTCTTACTTCCTTCACTTTTTCACCGCAATTAAACTTTTATTTAAACATTCTGCATTTTACCGCTCCAACACTTTGCCGTGCACAACAATTCGTGCTCATAACTTTCCGAATATGCCACTTATTCCCAGTGGTCTCGTTTTTACTCTCATTCCGTTATTATTTCAGTGGTTCGTAACAGTTGTAAATATCTTACGCAAACATTGACAGCTACTCATCAGCTGGCGCTCTTGCTGTGAGCACTGCAAAGTGTGAGCCAGCAACTCAAATAAGGTTGTGGAAAGTTTATGAAAGTATTCGGTGTCAAAATTTCATTTTCACACCCACAAGCTAACATATCTACTTTTACACAGCTACCAGCAAAATATATCTAGACATACACTGCTTGAACTTATCTCAACTCTACATAAACTACTGACCAACATTTCTAAAACAAATCTACTTACTTGGGAGCGTGTATGGATGTAGGAACATTGATATTAAACTTGTTCACCTGTGTCGGTGAGTGAGATAGGTCATCGGACACATGGGTGAATGACAGCAAATTAACTGAAATAAATTCGTGGTGAAACTACAGCAATGATGAGCTCGTGCTGTATAATCACTCAGAATTCGTAGTTAGGCAATGACAGCCCTATACTCTTACCTATCCAGAGTCCCAGTAAGTCCAAATTAAACCATGTCCCTGTGTTAGTTCAGTTATGGGATTTTCTTATGGCTGGTCTCTATTTGGAGGTATCAGGACAACTTTTTATATAATTTTAATCCAAGATTATGAGCAGTAAAATCCCAATAAATATAATATCCATTTTAATTGTTGGGTTGCGATATACTTGTCTTAATTTAAAAGAATTTGAAAAACTACGAAGTGATCCTGAAATAATTCCGAATAGATTTCCAAATCTTGTTTAACTGTTCCAGAAACGGTTCATCAAATTGTTTCCGAAACGATTCCGTAGTGATATCAAAATATTCCCGAAAGTAGCCGTTTCATGGTCCCGAAAAATTTGGACCCTAAATAAATCTCGGAACTAACCCTGTTTCATATAAAAACTGTAGCCGGCTAACCCCATAGATCTTTGAAACAATTCCATATTTAGCCCTAGCTAACACTTTAATAGTTAATGTTTGGGAATATCGAAACCACGATCGATGTATCATTTAGTCGCTGATAATATATGTTTTATGATGTGTGGTTTAAGGCTCATGTTCCAAGAACTATCATCTAAGTTCTATGCGACATATTGTTTATAATTTATAAGGTATATTAGGTAGTATAGATACATATACTATATGACAGATGATACATATTCTGTAGTCTGATAAAATCTTTAATCGGCAATAGTTATATGAACTGTAATTTGGTATATATGCTCTAACTGCATTAACCTATGATGTATGTAATCTACAATCTGTGGTATATATGTAATTTCAAGTAGATGATCCCTAATGCGTATTTAGTACATGATAAAGGTCTTGTCAGTTCCGAGATGTGTTATCTGCAATCCATAATTCATGAACTATATTACGTGATTTAAATCTTGTGTTGTTGATGCTATGATATATGGTCTCCTGCTTATGATCTATATTCGTAAATTTGGGGCCTCTTATATATTTTGTACTATCTATATACTTACAACCTGATAACTTACTTTAAACCTACATATATCAATATTAATTTTTTTTTAACTTTACCTTTCTCTTTTTCTCATTGCAGGTATGTTGACCACATGATTTTTGACATTTCTCTATACTTATGTTCCCTTAAATTAAATCTTCGCTGAATTAACCTGAGGATGTTGTTGTAACATGGTAATCTACGCAATGATTAGAAGTGCCAAGTAAGTGTACCGAGTAACATACAAATCGACGATAAAATTGCAAAATATTAAAACACGAAAAAGACAACAAATTGAGGAAAGATAAAAACAAAATGATTTATTGAGAAAACTAACCATATTTCAACGAGTGATTTAAAGGTGTTTGAGCTTCGAAAAAATTCCAAGTTGATGCGCGCACCAAGCAACCTGAACCGAAGCGAAAGCCAAAGAATTTCTAGCTGCCTCAAATACTTTCTTAAGTGCTCTTTCTTATTGTCTACTTAACGCGAGTGTTTTATTTTTTTTCCTGCTTCAAATTTTCCAAGAAATTATTTTCACTGCATAATACTTGTGTACATGCGACATTCTTTGTATTATCGTTTATTGAGTATCTGCAATTTATTGTTATTTTCATATTCGCTTACAATGCATAAAATCAGAAAATCATAGAATCATAGCATCAGTCTACCTACCAGCTTTATCTTGAAAACAAATTTAATCTCTTGCGATGGCATTTAATATATGCAACAACATGGCAATGTGAAGTGTGTAGCCCATGCAATGATGCGACTGAACAAAACAAACAACAACTCAGCGAAAATAACAACAATGAAACAAAAACAAAAACAAAGAAACAAGAAAATTCAAAACACAATTTTCTAAAGTCAAAAGTAACAACAATCCTGATTTCTTTTTCTCTTTTTTTTTTTTGTGAAAGCATCAAACTAAAGAGGCCTCATAAAATATAACAAAAACGCTCGATGAGTGCTCGAGCCTTTCAAATATTCACCACCCACACCAGCAACTTTCAAAGACTGCAAGCGTTGCACCACACACACACACGCACACCCACCCACACACATTTGCTTACACATGTTTCGTGTGGTGATATTCGTATGCATGATTTGGTTTGTGCTTTGTCCTTTACCTGTGACACACATACATACACACATACGCACATTCATGCAAATATCTAAATCCATATACTTCATACACTCACTTAAGCTTTAGGGTAAATACACTCAGCCGTGCTTAATTCGTACAGACATAGTACATATGTAGTATATCCGTAGCAAAGAGCATGTATGTATGAATTCATACATGCTCTTTGTCCGTAGTCGTGTTAGAGCTTGCGCTTCAACTCGAACTCGAACTCCTACGGTGCAACTCCAGCTTAGATAGCCTTTTGTTGACAGTTTACTCGTGCTTGTGGCCTTGTATGAATTTGCAAATTGCAGAGTTCCAAAATAAGAGTTGAAAAGTAAAGGGAAGAGGAAGAGGAAGAGAAAATGAAAGATAAAAAATAAGAAGAAGAAGGAGAAAAGTAAAAGTAAAAAAAAGAAGAGTAAGAAGATGAAGAAGAAGAAAAAAATGAAAAAGAAATGAAAAATAAAAAAAAATATAAAGGGATGAAGAAAAATAAAAATAAAAAGAAACAGGAAAATAAAAAAAGGAGAAAAATAAAAAGAAAAAGAAATATAAAAAAAAATAAAATAAATTGAAAAGATAAATAAAAATAAAAATAAAAATATAAAAGTATGAAAAAAAGAGAAAAAATATAAGAAAAAAAAATAGGAAATAAGAAAGAGAATGAGAAGATAATGAAAAAAGAAAAGGAAGGGAAAAGATAAAGAAAAGGATAATTAAAAATAAAAACAAATACAAAGAAAAGAATAAAAAAGATAAATGAGAAAAAATTAAAAGAAAGTGACTAATAAAAAGAAAAAGAAAAAAAGGAATAAGAAAAAGAAAAAGAAAAAGAAAAAGAAAAAGAAAAAGAAAAAGAAAAAGAAAAAGAAAAATAAAAAGAAAAAGAAAAAGAAAAAGAAAAAGAAAAAGAAAAAGAAAAAGAAAAAGAAAAAGAAAAAGAAAAAGAAAAAGAAAAAGAAAAAGAAAAAGAAAAAGAAAAAGAAAAAGAAAAAGAAAAAGAAAAATAAAAAGAAAAAGAAAAAGAAAAAGAAAAGGAAAAAGAAAAAGGAAACGAAAAAGAAAAATAAGAAGAAAAAGTAAAAGAAAAATAAAAATAAAAAGAGAAAAAAAATAAAAAGAAAAAGAAAAAGAAAAAGAAAAAGAAAAAGAAAAATAAAAAGAAAAAGAAAAAGAAAAAGAAAAAGAAAAAGAAAAAGAAAAAGAAAAAGAAAAAGAAAAAGAAAAAGAAAAAGAAAAAGAAAAAGAAAAAGAAAAAGAAAAAGAAAAAGAAAAAGAAAAAGAAAAAGAAAAATAAAAAGAAAAAGAAAAAGAAAAAGAAAAGGAAAAAGAAAAAGGAAACGAAAAAGAAAAATAAGAAGAAAAAGTAAAAGAAAAATAAAAATAAAAAGAGAAAAAAAATAAAAAGAAAAAGAAAAAGAAAAAGAAAAGAAAAAAAATAAAAGGAAAAATAGACAAACAAAAAGTGAAGGTAGAGTAACAAAGAAAACAGAAAACAAAAAGTGAGAGAAAAGAAAATATAAAAAAGAAAATTAAAAAGTAAAAGTAACCAAATAGAAAGAAAATGGAAAGGGGAATTCAAAAGGAAAGTGATAAAAAGAAAAAATAATTAAAGTGAAAAAATAGTAGGAAGATTACTAAGAAAAGGAAAGCAATATTCATAAGAAGTGGACGAAAAAGATTAAAAAACCTGAGGAAGTTAAGGAACAGATGGGAAAACTTAAAAGAGATTGTCTTTTTAATTTTTTCTATAGTTATTCTGGAGCTCAGTGAAATATTATTAATGCCCAGATGCAAGCAATGAAATACAAATTCGTTCATAAATCGCGTTGGTTATTTGTTTACTTTGTTATTGTCCCGCCTTTAAATACGAATTTATGCTTTGTTTTGCAATTTGTTGTTTGTATTCTACTCGAACGCGACTGAACCTCCTACGCAAATTTGTGCGATGGTGGCAACGCGCTTTGTCAGCATAAATTCCAATCAATCAAATGTGCCAACAGTGGGCGCGATTTGGAGTATTTCAACGATAAAATATTTTATTACACAAAGTGAGCTAGTCGCGCTAGTTCACTGATGTCTCTATAACGGCACACAAAACATTTTCTAACTGGGTGTTGCCACCTAATTGCCACCTAAATGCCACCCATGTATCTTATTTTTTTCTTCTGCAAATGGCATTTCACAGATCGATTATAAAACTACATAAATGTATTTTAAATCGTATTTCAACCAAAAAATATTTTGAAATAAATATATGTAGAGGGTTGCCATCTATGCATATTATATTAATTTTGCTTGCATTACCTTTCCGAAGAGCGACTTTAACTACCCCACATTTCAAACTCTAATAATAAAATGTTCACATTAAACACCAACTAGATCTTGCGCCATTGTACAAGCTCAGCTACAAATCTTCCTTTAACAGATACTCGATTGAAAATTGTATTGACTTGTGATATGTATTGTATTGTTCTTGGTTTGTATGCTTCATCCCTTTTCGAGTGTAATCGCCTGTGACACAAAGCTTTTGTGGATTGTACGAGTACTTAGTAAGGCTCTGAGTGTGGTAGGGCAAGTAAGTGTCGAGGGAGGAAGGGACAAGTAAACTGAGCTACTCGCTAAAAATTCTTAGAAAATCATTTTCTGGACTGAAGTACCTTTGGTAGTTCTTCACACTAAAATGCGGCTGTAGCTCGTTCTGTGCAGCTGACGTAACCTCGCCTTTTTTGCCATTTTACCAAAACTAATAAATCTTAGTTGTCGAATCTTTTAAAACATAGATGACGCATAGCCAAAGAGGAGCTCCAACCAAATCAAAAGCATAGATACAAATAGGTAAAAGGCAGCAAAGCACCCCCAGGACAATGTGGAAATTACATAAAAGCTAAATAAGAAAAAAAAAGAGAGGATGTAAGCGAAAATTCAAGAGTTGCCCAAAGATGAGCTTACAAAACCAACAAAAAATACTATTACATGGCAGAACACCAACCTGCCAAATAAAATCCGGCAACTAGTCTCCAAAACGAGTGGACCACAATTACTCTTTTCCGAACTACGTTGGCATAAGTCAATTTTTGTGGGTGAAGTTTCAAAGGGGTAAAAAGTGGACCTCCCTCTCTTTCTATAATTTGTTCAAACTAAAGGCATCAGACCAACGCGTCTACAGTAAGCAAACTGTCGTGCTGCTTTGCGACTCATTGCAGTCTCATGCTAGACCAAACGCATTTTTTACAGTGTATTTTCCTAGCCTTTGTATGTGTTTGAACTGTACGAAAAGTATGAAATTGAGTTCATGTTTTCGATAGGCTCATAGATAATATCTACTCGTCTCCTTTCATCCTTGTTGTCATTATTTTGTGTGGTTTGATATTTTGCTGTGAAATCTTTACCCAAGTGGATTATTATCAGTAATAGCATTTATTGATGTTGATAAAGCACTCGCTTGAGTGAAATCATTTTTTGAAGCTGAGAAAATTACACAAAATCTACAATCAATGTATACTCATTTCTATGTATATAAATACACATACCTGATTACCGCCGTAATGTTGTTTACTTTCTTTGGAGAAGAAGATTGAATTTACTTCTTCGAACTACACTTAAATAGCGCCACAACTCAGCTTACCTCCGAATGTGTATAGGTGGCGGCAATCCTGGATACCGAAGAGCAATGTAAGACTCATTCATGGGATTGGAAAGGATGAGCCAAACATGGTTAAACTGGTATTGGCAGTGCTTTGCTGGATATAAATCTGATACGATCCGATGACACCTTTGGTTCTAACTCAACGGCAGTGGGAAATATTTAGTTGACCCCGTAATTATGGTCGATTTCGTCGCAGGGGCTGACTCATTCCGTCTTCATATGTATTGAGGCTGATCACTTAGCTCTCGTTATTTCGGTTATCGAAGCCACTCAAACTGAAACTTAAGTCGTGTATGTAGGTCGACAAAACTCTCGATGATAGCAGTCTGATGGCTTTCATCAGGATCTTGAGAAAGATGAGTGGAATGTGAGTCTATTAACACTTCACTAGGAACACGACGCCTAATCGTTCGGATATTTAAAGCCTGCTATCTTATTTGAGTTAAGATACTGACGTCGATCTTTTGATGGCTACCGAGAAAGTTAAGGCTTGCTGGAAACGACTGTCGTGGGCTTTTCTGTATTTCTTGCCCCGAAATCAAGTATATGCACTTGCAGGTTTTGCTTGACGACCGCGAACTCTTCCTTCAGTCGTCATAGAGCGCATGTAATTCAATACTCCTACAACTTTTGGAAAGTGCGTTGTATTCAACTATAAGTAGTTCTCGGTGTAAGAACTTCACTACAATAGTAGTATATTTAGTACGTTTTAAAAATGTGTGTACTCCCTACTTTTGGCTACACAAGACTACGTAATTATAGTGGTCTGGAAAGCATTATAAAAGTTATGTCAAGTTTTCGTGCTTTTCTACTACTTTTTTTAACCAAAAATGCCAAAGAAGTACTTATTTAGGCATGGTGGAGACAAAACGAAAAATTTAATTAATAATTAAAAAATTAAGGAATTGCACACGTACTTCATTAAAAAAAAGGCTTTCAAAAATCTAATATACATTTTTTTTACTACTATTTTTTGTCACTTACTACACTTTTGCTATTTGTTAGTTGTAACCCCTGATACAACACTGTTATATTTTTTCATATTTTTGTGCGCAAAAAAAAATGCGTCATCAGCAATTTCATTCACATTGTTCGCGCCATAAAATACTAACCCTCAATATTAAGTTACTACGTCGCTGCAAAAAAAAAATAAAAACAACCCTTGTAAAAGTGTACTTTGCTCTGCATCATCCTTCAGCTTGTAAATATGTTTATAATTCAAGTAGCTGCGTATATTTCCATTTCTCAGAAGTTCACTCATCAGTGGAGTACCAGTCACATTTACGCAGTGCTGATGAAATTGAAATTGATGCGCAAATTTATGAGTCAAAAGCAAAGCAAACAGGCGTGGATTAAATGCGTGGCAGACGCAGCAGCTACTTTGCGGCTAATATCCTACTTATTATTTAGCTGAGCCAGTGTAACTAAGTGTTACGCGATAGCAAGACAAAAATGTTGAAAATAAATTTAGAAAAATTTCTAGTGCAAGAACTGAAGTGGTAATTTGTATGGTAATTGAAACCTCACGCATGACAAAACTATAAAAAAAAATATTATTTCAACATGCAATAAGCATCCGGTAATACTTTCACTGCATTAATTACAAAATGTTCTACGATCTTGGAAAAGCTTTAACACTTTTTGAAACTGATTTGGCATAAACATTCCAAATTTTTAATCTTATTGTATGAGAGCAGCTAAACTAGGTAACCAGCACAAAAAATGCTGCATAGCAGTTTTAAAATTTTTGAGGTTATGCCTGACAAGTGGCCAAACAACTGGACAGGCTACGTCACTATTATAACAAGTTGAATTGCTTTTTGTTACACCCTGTTCTCAATGTTTATATTTTTTTTTAATTAATATTGTACTAACTTTAAAAAATTACCAAGTTTTATTTTAGTTTTTTTGCATGCAAAATTTACCGTTACTAAAAAAGTCCGAGCACTGTACAGCCTCCCGCTTAAGTTCAACTCATACACAGCGCCATCTATTGGCTAAACATTACACTATTCTTATCTCATACGCAAACCTGAAAGCTTACAAAGCTTAGTCGCTTATAGTAGCTTTTTAAGCAGCAGCGTGGTAAAGCACCGTTATGATAGCTTTTGTATGCTGCAGAAAGGATTTTTCTGAGCGACACGCTTACATATCTACATACATATGTCAATACATAGAGGGAAAGTTTTAAAGCATACATACATACTATATTAGGGGTGTGTTAAATTGAATATTAAAAAAAATTGTGAGCATAAAAATATTTAGAAAAATCTCATTTTAAATTTTTTTTTTAGTTTTAGGTTGAACATATTGTATCTTTACTTCAATTTGAAAGCTCTTAATATATACTACATATTTCATAACAGGAAAAAATTCAAAAATGTTCAATAAAGTTTTTTTTTTTTTTGAAGTTTTAAATAGGCAGTAAATTTTTTCAAAAAAAGTTCAAAGTATTTATTTTTTATTCGAGTTATACATCACTGAATTTATAAAAAAAAGCATCCAAAATAACAACATATCATTTTTTTTTATTTTTTTCCCCTGCTTATTTTTTTCTTGGTTTCAAAATTTGGCTGTGTCATTAAAAAGCACCAGCGTTTGATTTTTTTTGATATTCAGCTTTCAAATGCTTCTAATTATTTCAACTTTGAAGTTTCCGGCACCAAGACTGGAATTAATCAACGCTTTTCCGTGAGCCTAATACTTATCCACAGTTATAGAGCTAATCCTCACTTACCTTGCTTGAATCTAAACTTTTTAAACTATTTTGAACTAGTGCAGAACTAGTAAATTCCTGCTCTCATAGTTAACATCTCCTAAAACATCCCAATGTTAAAACCATTGACTGCATGTCAACTAATTCACCTTAACAAGTTGTGGTCTCAAAATTTTTTAGTTTGTCTTTTCGCATTCCTAATACGTATCTGAGATACGCGACCCTTGTACGCAGGAGCCCTGAAAAACCCTGCAACTACACTTGGCTGCAGACACCATTTTGCTTTCCGTCCTTTGTTGTCACACGCTCTCGATTTCGAGGCATGCAAATGTCAACGTTAAGAGCCTTAAACTATTTATAGCTTTTTGAAATTTTACTCTTCAAAGTAAAGTGAGTGCATATCGCACACACACGCACAAATCCACCCACATACATACTCGTGCACCGTTTCATTTATTTAGCATGCATTTAGGCGTCGAACAAACACACGTGTCAATTAAAAAGGGTCGCTAGGAAAGAAATGCTGGCAATAATCTTTAATTTTCCTTTTTATTTTAAAATTGTTTCAATCGTAAAATAAATTTTTAGACAAAAAATAAAATTTTTGTATAATCTTTTTCCTTATGCCCTTTTGACACAAATGTCAACAAATTTTTTCCGGTAAATTTTTTTTTTAGTATTTATGTGTCTGTAACATCTGTATTCTTAAAAAATTTAGTTTTTATTGAGATTCCTTGAAATGTAAAATTATTATTTTTTTTTTTTTTTTTGAAAAATCATTTTTGGATATTATAAAATACTAAGACTGTGCTTTTCAAATTTTGACTTTTATTTTCTTGGTTTCTCAAAAATTTGTTTAGCTAAAAAAAATTATTTCTTAAATTTTATTTTTTATGCAATATAGTATGTATGTTAAACTTTTGCAAAAATAAAAAATATTAAAAGCAATAAAATTCAAAATTTATATAAGAAAAAATTGTTTGGAAAATTTATTTTATGATATTTTTAATTTATGTATCGAGGAAAATTTGTTTTTTAATTTTTCTTTCATCTTATTTTTTATTATTTTTTTATTTTGTTATTATTTTATTTATTTTTTTTTTGTTGGGTTTATATATTTTTTAAAACATTTTTGTAAAGTGTGTGTATTTAATAAAAAATAACTGTTTAGTTTTCAACAAAATTGCGATATTTTTTTTAAATTTTCGTTAAAAATTTTAGTTCGAACACTTTTCAGTTTCGTTTTTCCTACAGGGCTATCTGCACATATACGTATTCATATGTATTAGCTTAAGTGCATACATACATACATGTAAATTAGCTGCCAACAGGAAGTGCACGCACTCATCCGCCACTTGCCACACAAACCACCTTTTTATCGTACACAGCCAAGTAAGTGTGACGTTAGCTCGTTTGAACCTTCACTTGCCAACTTCCGGTTTAAGCTTCAAGTATGTTGTGTGTCTACGTTCAACGAGTTGTAAATGAGTTTAAAATAAAAACAAACAACAACAACAAAAGTGAGCATATTTAAAATTCCAACGCTTGCCTGTTCTTTTGAGGTAGATTTGACGTGTTATTTCTTTTTTTTTTAAAAGCTTCATGTGACCCTCAGCACTTCCGTTTCATGGCAGGATATAGAAACAAGATAGCACTGGTTAAAAGTTAACATTACATTTATTTTCATTTAATTCCGTTGTATTAATACGTCTTACTTTTTATAGTCCTGTTTGACTTTGGCTGTCGCGAGATCTCAGCCTTTGATTTCCGAAAGTAAGGCTTAGTCAAATCCAACTGTAAGCGCTGGCTTGGTGTGATATCACTCATAACTTACCGCTTCCTTCACCACTCATTATCGAATTCATGTCGCTTATATTAACCGATATCCTTTTACGACTACTCTATAAGGCCCTTTTACTCGATATGTGCCGATTTCAGGGGTAACTTACACTTTGCTTACCAAGTAAGGCCGGAAGTCACATTTGCTTCAAAAAGTTGCATAGTCCACTCTAGGCCTTAACGCTTCCATTACCCAGTTTGTGGAGATTTCATTTAAATAAATAAAATATATTTTTTGGTCTTTTTTTGTTGTTGTCGACTTGCGTGCCTTAATAAAGTCAACAACTTGGCCGACTGCCTGCATATCAAGCTCTTTAATGTTCGTTTTGGAGCTGAGGGAAAGTTAATGGTTATTTAGTTACTAATATGGTTGTTGTTGTTGTTTTTGTGACATTTTAATTTTATAATTTTTCTTTAGCTAACAAAAGTCACACCTTTTAATTAATAAAATTACAGGACAATCAGCTAAACGTTTGCCTCTAGAGGCGTCAACAACTTAATACTTAATGTATGAGTCAGCGTATGTAGATTAAATATGTATGACAAATTATTTTATTAACCCAACAAACATTTTCTCTGCTTCGGTGTTGTTTGTTGTATTAGCTTACCTCAAGTAGAAAATTGAATTGAGTGAAATGCGCAAATGCAATAGAAGTGTGCATAGGTTTCTTTAGTTAATTTAAAATTTATCGGCCATCTTAATAAAAGTTTTGTTTAAGAAACAAGTTTTTTTCGGACAGATTTCAATTTATTTGGGAAATCGGCCCTTAAAGTGTCAATCCGTCTAAGTTAAAAAACCTTCTTGTGTTCGACTTGTGGTTCCTTGGCAAATTTCACTGATCCTTGAGGTTTGTGTTTATTAAATAGTGTCTTTTTTACTACCTCTTTTTTCTAAATTTGCAAAGTATTGCCTTTTAACCTCAAGAATATTGTCTGTTTAAATAATAAAGTTTAAGTGCCTAGAGTGTTTCCTAAAATATCAAAATAATTCTGTAATACTCCCGAAACTCTCAAACTCAATTTAGGTTACCGGAATTCAAGCAACACTAATGGTTCTTATATGGGTCCAAAAGAAACCATTGTACTGACCTGATTGCGGCTGGAACATTTTTTTCGGCCTCGAACATTCGGATAGACTCACCTTGTTTATCTGTTCTCCAAAAGCTGTTTGGCATTAGCATTGCTACATTAAGTGTAGGAAATCAAATGTGTATTAAATAAAGCATGAAAATATGTTGCATACTTCAAGGCGCCATATAACCTTTATCATTCTCTTTACTCCAGCGCATACTTTAAAATACTTACTTGTTTACACACATTTCTTCTTGACAGCAATGTCCTTAAAATTAATTACTAAAATCTTCTTGAAAATTTGCCTTTGCTTCTGGCTCCTCTTGCATTCAAAGAAATTTCCTTTTTTACTCTCAAATGCCTCATTACTGTTCTTATCCTTTTTGCTGCGCCTTCGAAACTCCAATTACTTAATAAAAGTACTCGTTTTCATGTATGTCAAGCTGGTCTTAGCAATTATAGTAGAAAATTTTGATAATCTCTTTAAAAGTGGAAGCAAGCACCAACTACCATGTAATAGTATAAGCGACCTTTTACTCTGATGCTAAGCTGTTATGAAGATTGTTTTTGAGAATAAAGCAGTTTTGCGTAAATTGCTGGTATTATTTAATGATGAAAAAGAAAAACCACTTACTTTAGTATGGCTATTTAGCTACCGGAGATTAAATGTTCCATATACTCGTATGTACTAGCTTACTTACCCACCAAAAAAATATGCAAATCTTATATAAGGCTTAGTGATTTTTATGTAGGAGCTTATATTTTAAAAAGTTAAAGCTGTAAAGCCCTATAAAATTCTAAGGACTACTTCGCATTTGTAATTGATTTTTTATTAAAATATATTTTTTATTAAAAACTTTAAAATAATCAAAAAAAAGTTTTAAAAGGATCAGAAGAATTTTTTCTATTTTTGTGATTACTTCAAATTTTTTTTCAAATGGTAATTGCAGATTGTTGAAAACAATTAAAATAATCTTTGTTGTTTGTCTGCAACAATACCAAAAAATAATCAAATAATCAAGAGTAATCAAAAATTTTCTTTAGTGGGATTTAGAAGTATAGGAACCAACTATTTTTTATTATTCTAAAAATAATAATCTAGTAATTCGATTAATCAAATAATCTCTTGCAATTAATTGTTCGCATTTTCAAATTAATTAATTCAAAAATTAATCGATTTATATTTTTTCGCTTTCGCAGTATAAGAGGTACTTATTCTATGAGGTATTCTAAGCAAAAATTTAAATATATTGGGCTATAATCTATTCTAATTCTATAAATAGAAAGATTACTTTAACTACATATGTATCTAAATAATAAAACTTAGTTTTTTTATAGACGATCTTTAAACATACTATTTTAACAGTGACGGCCAATTAATAGCACTTCCTCAAATATCATTTTCTAAATATTTTCATTTAGTCCCCTTTATTGCTGATTCAAATCTACTTCATTATCAAGCACGCAGTGTTGCATATATTTTCCATTTCTCTCCATAAATAGAGAGAAAACCAACAACTGCATAGCCGATCACGAAGTATGTTTACATGGAATTGAATTGAGTTCCGAGAAAAGTATTTCTGTAGTTTGTTAACAGTATGGTGGTTGTCAAATTAAGCTTGGAATAACTGTATTTTCCTGAAGTTCCTTATTTTACTTACATAATTTTCACACTTTTTGTAGGTAATACCCAACAAGAAATTTGAGTGCACATATCATCATATGTATATGAAGATGAAGCGATTTTTTATTTCGACTACAAGAAAACCTAACCACAAAAGCTCAAAAGATATTAAATACAATTCCCTCCTCCCCCCCAAAATCAGTGATAGGTACTTTTAAGATTTAAATAGTGTTTTCTAACAGATCTTTCCGTTCTGTAAGAGCGCTTACTTTTCGTACGGCCACTTCTGTAAATGGTCTTATACATATATCTGCACACAATGATACTAGTGATGTAACGAACCTGTGATATGACACGGGTTCACATAGGTTCCGCTCAAAAAATAATATGAAAAGAATTGGGCTATTAAAAGTTTGAAATTTAAAATTAAAAAAAAAAAAAATATTATTTTTGAAAAACAAAAGATTCGGAAAAAGTGTAGTTTCAACATTTGTTTTTGACTTAAAAAATAAAAATAAAATTTTTTTGTTGTCATTATTATTTCGACGCCTAAAACGACTTGAATAAACCAAAATACAAAAAAAATCCGTGTTCGACTTCGGTTTCGATAACTTCCGACACATCACTAACCATATACCAACATATTTTTCTTACTTAGGAATTGAGGGTAACGCCGTCGCTAACGCCGACGCGCCTTTACAACAACGTCGGCCAATGAACGAATAAACTTTTTCTCAGTAATTTCATTTTTTTTTTTGGATGTATGTGTGTATGTGTGTAACTCTGTGTGTGCGAACATGGGGTATGTGGGTTGTATAAAATATGTGTATATGAGTATGTTGGTTGTATAAAAATGAGGATAATGATGAGTAAAAGTAGAAGAATGGCGCATTACTTGTTGAAAAGGACACACAATTTAGCTTTAATCGAACAAAGGAAGGACAAACCGTAATATAAAAGGTTGAAGGGAATATGAAAAAGCAATACGTGGAAAGCTGTGAATGGTGAGGCGTGCGTTTAGGAAGCGGTTAAAAGTTGGGTGCAATGATAGAGTGGGTGGACTAAAGGTTTTAATGGGGTGAGTGTTTTTGTTGTGAGCGCAATATGTCGTATGTATTTGAAGAGTATTAAATATCACGCATTCAGTGATAGTAACCCTGTAGGAAATTTGTGTAGTTTGTAAATAACTTGTAGTTCAGGAAATAAAATGTGTTTATTTTCATTTTAAAAGGTTTTAAATACACTGCTCAAAAATTTTCATTGAAAAAACCTTGAGGTATTCAACGAAGGTAACGCAGTGATTAATAACTAAATAACTGAAGAAATAGTCAAAGGATTATGTATTAATACTGAAATAATTTGGAGTAATCCGATACATGAAAATAATCTAATTGTGAGCTATTTGCATTTCAAATTTAAAAAAAAAATGAAATAATTAAAAATAATGATTAAATCAGATTAATCATGTAAGAATATTCATTAAATTGAAATTACAAAACTTAAAATAGTTAAAAATAATGATTAAATCAGATTAATCGTGTAAGATTAAATATTGAAAATGATCGAATAATCATATAAGTATTAAATTAAATTAGTTTAACTATATATTTGTTTGGAATTATTTATTACTGCTAAAACTTTCCAAATAATCCATTAAACAAATTAGTTATTCAACTAAATAAGTTATAGGTTACACTAGTAATGCATCTTAAAAAAAATGTAAGAAGAAAAAAAAATTAAAATAATAAAAACACAAACAAACTAATAACATTCAAAAATAAAAGTACAATTTATAAATTATGAATATCAAAAAAAAGTAGTTAGTAGCATAAAAAAATTACTGAAATCGAAATAAATAAACAAACGCAAGATTAACATTGAAATAGTTTAAATTTAAAAAAAATGTAGTTAGTTAAAAATAACCACAAAGTCATTAACATTGTAAAAAATAATAAAAAAGTATCCAACATTAATATAATAACATAAAAACGGTTTAATAATAAAATTTTAAAAACTAATTATTTTAAATTATAAAAAAAAAAATAAAACAGTTTATAAAATAAAAAATTATCACAAGGTTATTATGATATAGTAAAAAGTACTTAATAAATTTTTAAAAATAATTATTTTAATTGAAAAAATTAAAAATTTATTAAAAAATTTAGGAATAATGAAAAAAGTACTAAAATCAAAATAATGGAAAATATTTCAAAAACCACTAACATCAAAATAGTATAAATTATAAAAAAAAATAAAAATATAAAAAGTTTCAAAAATTAAAAATATCACAACTTTATTATTATGATATATTTAAAAGGTATCTTATATTAAATTAAAACAATAAAAAATTATTTACACAACTTAATACTTTTTTGCGTTCAACTAGTTATTCATCTTTAAGAATTACAAGAAAAAAAATCAAAAAATTATTGAATCTAAAATAAAAAATTAAATGAAAATAATTAATAATAAAAAAAAAATTCAAAATTATTAACATCAAAAAAAAATTATTATAGAATAATCACAACCTAATACTGTTTTGCGTTTAAAATTTTTTTCTATTTCAAATTCCTCAATGCCTTCATTCGCCAGCAATAAACTTCAAATCGTCGGCTTAGGTCGCAAAGGTGCTAAGTCCACCTTTTGGGTTTTTTCAGGTTTTGATGCAGAATGCTAGAAACAGTTAATATACACTACTTACATCATGAATTGCATAACAATTCTGTTTTTAAATGCGTTTTTTGCATTGATTAGAAAAGGTGCTAAGTCCACCAATGAAAGGAAAAGGTGCTAAGTCCAAGCGAATTTGAAAATTTAAAGTTAAAGTATATGTGGCATATTCATATTCGAAAAATAGTAGCTAATAAAGTTAGCGTGGGTTTTTTGACACAATTTCCAAAGCCCTATATGTCATAAAAACCGACATAAACTTAAGTACCTACTTTATTTCGACTATGAATGCATATGTTAAATGGGATCATCTACGTCAGCTGACCTCACTTCTCCTTTTTAACTGACACATAACTTTTTGACCTTGATTAGTAAAGACAAATGTTTGGGCTATCATATTCAGACTTCCAAGAACCTAAATCACATTTACTTGTCGACTTTCACAAAAGTCCATTTTCGTCAAAAGTTGTGCAATGCGATAGTAAAACGCTGTTGTGTGATAAAAAGAAACGCCTAGGGTTTTAGAATAATGTATTTTGATCCAAATATTGCTACTAATTGCAGAGTAACAGAGCTTCAAAAAATAGGTCATTTGAGCTTTAAGCGCGGATTGTGGTAGAACTAGGCTTAATATAAGAAATCTAAGACCAGGTAAAAATTCTACGGAAAAACCTCTAAGAACCCTCATACTCAGAAAATTGCTTTGGTTCACTCGCAGGTGTTTTGATTTAGGAAAAGGTGCTAAGTCCAGTGAAAAAAATTAAAAGTAGCTGGCAAAAAGGTGCTAAGTCCCAAAAATGCATATAACTCGGCGAAAATTAAAATTTTTTGTTTTTTTATGAGCGTCCACTTATTGTCCTCTAAAATTGAGTAACATGACGTAAAAAACCGAAATCCCTAATTTAAATTTATGTTTTTATATTGTTTTTTGTCTCTCCTGTAAAATTTGAAAAATGGTACTTAGCACCGTTGCGACCTAAGCCGACGAAATGATAAAAACTTGGGCCCATTCATTTTTAAAAAAGAAATTTTTGAGAAGCCGAGAAAAACTACTTTGAGTGGGAAATATTTTTCAATCATTGATCTGATTTTTCTAAATGGCTATCTTGGTACAAAAAAGTCCAGCTAATGTCAAGTTTTATTATGATAAAAAAGTTTGTGATAAATTAAAAATGTTTTATTTTTCGCCAACACCTTCTACAACTAGTCAATTGTTAGTAAAGTTCCCTACAGGGAATGTTGCTTGTGTTGGCTATCTAGGTGCTTGTCAGTGTGTGTGTGTGTGTGTGTGTCTTTGACAGGGCTTGCTCTCAACCCCATTAACCGGCACACTAACAATGCTTTTTACTGTTATTTCTGTGTTGTTGCTAATTTAATTCTTGAACTTTTTTAGCTTTATTTACGCTGATACTTATGTATGTATGTACTATATACATATTGCAGTACATATTTTTAATGATATTTGTTGTATATAAATGTTAGTGGGCGTTTTGTTAGTGTAATGCGTTGATTTAAGTTCGTTGAATAGCGCGCTTATGTAGCGTTGTTGTTGCTGTTGGTGGTGGTGGTTGGATGTTGTTGCATGGTTTTGTTATACGGGCGTGTAGCGACAGAAGGGCGTTTTACACATACATGTGTATGTATCTATGTGTCATATATTTTGTTTTTGTGTGTCATACCATGTATAGGAAAACTACCCCGTTAGTTTATTGATTTTTTTTATTTATTTTTTTGGAAAAAAATAACAAATTTTCATTTTATGTTGTGGAAATATTTGTCTTTCAGTAAGCATAATTTTTATGAATTAAACAGTTTTTCTGGCAGTTTTGTGAGTTGTTTTTGTTAACCGCTACACTCTTTTCTTTTATTATTTAAACAAAAATAAATTTTCCAAAAATCAACTTTCGACTGATTTGTATAATTTATAAGCTTATTTCATCAAATTTCCACATTAATTTGTCATCCGAGTACCGAGTAAGGCGCTTGCAGACCACAGCCGAAGCATGCTTCCATGGCAATTCCAAAGTTCAGCTTCCCGAGCTTCCATCTTTGTCGTCACACACACACACACACACAAGCGCGCTTTACGCCTGTATGTATGCTACAGTTTGTTGTTATTGTTGTTCACTGCAAAACAATACAACCATCTCTTTTTCGTATGCTGTTTCAACTCAAACAATCGTTATCGCCCTTCGCTGTCTTTGGAAGCTGTGTGGCCAGTTTCATCGTTATTCGAAATTCACAGCAACGGATGCTGTTCTCTGCTGCTGCTACACCCTACCGCTTTCCATCTGCTGCTGGCGTTACTCTGCAATGAATGCTGTTGCTGCTTTTGCTCGTTTTAAAAATGGAAAATTGATTTTTCCTGCTTTTCGCCTTATACCGGAAATTTTCAGGCTAAGCCAAATTGGAGTTTAACCGACGCTTTTTGACGCATACACATAATCGCACATGTCGTATAATCACACAGTTTTATAGATGGATGGACAGTTATGTATATGTGCGTGTGTATGTAGACGAAATTGCATTTAAATCTTCTGCATATTTAATTAGAAGTTTGCGCCGCCCAAAAGTATACCTTCAAAAACCTGAAATATATAAATTATGCGTATGCGCCTTGGGGTATGCTACGAAAATTAAAACTACAAATCTCGCTTGCTTCAAACTTTTGTTCGCTTTATCCGTTTATAAAGCACAATTTAACGCTGCTGTAATACATATTATTTCATTTTTTCTTGTTGTATATGCACGAAGGACAATGTTAATGCCCCGGCCCAGCAGTAGGCTATCAATTGTTGGAGAACAGTACTGCTGTGACAGGACAATATCACTGGCAATCGATTGATTTTTCGCTTCTTGCAGCTATTTTCGTTTGAACGCTTTTCCGGCAAACACTTTACGACATTTCAAATTGACTGCAAATGTAGGCGTGACGGAAATTCTATTGATTTGTATTTTCTTTTCATATTGCTGCGCTTGAATCACTCCTCAAGCATTTTATTTACTTGTTTAATTATTTTCATTTAAATATATTGAATTATTCTGCGCTTCAAATTCAATTCCTTTGTGGTTTGTATCAATTTGCTTGTGAGTGTAGAAACAGAAAATTTTTTGTATCGGTCGTCCCGTCATCCAACAGCGCTCTCTTTGATCGAAATTACACGTACGAAATCCAAAAGCTAACTGAAGGCGAGCCCATTGAGTAAGCATAATGTGAGGGTAGATTTGTTTCATAGAAGAAATGCGCTACGTGAAAGTGGTCGTCGTCGTCGTTGTCGTCGTCGTGCATTCCAGTGACGTTGACGTTGGCCGTGCGCTCTGCATGCGTCAGTCAGTGTTTTGTACTCCGTAAAGGAGAAAGAAAGAAAAACAGCAAAGAGCATATAATCCTGCGCTCTTTGAAAGTTGATTGAGATATATCCTGTATATATGCCAAATTGTGGGTGTATAAACTTAAGTAAATATGTATGTATGTACATATGTTTGTACATATTTAGGGAAGTATGCAAGTTGAAGTGCCTTAGTAGATCTGTTCTGTACATCTGTTTCAAAATTTTGTAGAGTTAATGGTATTGACTATGCATAATGGGTCATAGTTATAGGAGGACTTTATAGATGTTGAATTCTCTAAAAGATTCGAAGCTTCGATACGGAGTTGGAACATGACCGGAACATACTGATGAGCTAGTTAGTTGAATGTACCTCCATCAATTTAAGAGAGCCTATGAGATAGTATTCAAAAATATTTTTGCTGAAATTCGACTTAAACTTCCTTCCATTTGATACCCACATTGGCATAGTCCATTTTATTTAAAAAAAATAATATTCAAGTAGGTGGCAACGCTGTTTAACATTTTAACTAGCAACACCTTTTAGGGGAATTTGAACCTTAACGTATTATCTATATTCAAAAGTTCATCCTTATAAGTCAAAACGTTTCCGGGATAATAGTGAACGTGGAAAAAAATATTATAAGAATAGGTGGCAACTCCAGAAGATAAATCCAACTTATAGTTTTGTTCAAATTCGACTTAAAATACCTTTAGTGTGGTGCCCACATTCGTGTAGCCCATTTAACAAAAAAAAAATCATATAGGTGGAGGTGTGAAAACATCTTAAATGGCAACATTTTATTAGAAAGAGTGAAGTGAATTTGTAGATAATAGTCTAGATGGTAAATTGAACTTGAAATATTTTTCTGCAATTCGACTTCCAACACCGTTTCCTTCGTACACATATCACATGTAATTGTTTTTTAAGTAATTTAAAATATTTGGCGACCTTGTAAATACAGCACTGGTGGCAACACCTAGCCAGAAAGTCTTTGAACCAATTACACTATCTGCAAAGCAAATTTCTCCGCGTCGGTTGAACCATTTGAAAGTTATAAGATACACTCACCAATGACAAGATAGAAATAATTTCTCTATTAAACAAAAAAAAAAATATTTTTCTCTGTGTATCCTTAAAACAAAACTCTATTGCCTCCGCAATTTCATCGAGGTTTTCTTCACTACTCAGCAAAATGTATGCACAAAAACGCTCTGCTACATACAACAAGCTCTCACTTCAACATACTACCCTCACCCAGCAGCATTTCTTCCCCCACGAATTATAAAATCCTTATAAGGGAAATTGGAAAACACCCTCTAAAAGTATGCTTACGTGCAGTATGTTCGATGAAATTCATTATGTTCCCAATTCACTTTCCAGTATTTGGCTTGTCGGCACATAAAAAGGGAGCAACAAACAAACCCAAAAAAAAAAAACAAAAAACTCGCTTGCTCTTAAAACATTTTTTTGCTGTTGTTGTTTTTGTTGTTCAAAATTGGTACGCTTTGCTCGTAACTGCACTCATTCGTATTGTGTTTTTGCTCGTATCAAAGTCGTAACAACGATGGTCCATTGTCGGCCGGCCAACCTTTGTCGTCATCATCATCATCCCCCTTGCTATGTGCGTAACAGTGCTATGTATGTATGCATGTGTGTGTGTATGTAGAACAGAATAATCTGTACACTGCACACCCTCTTTTTCATCCCAAAGCATATGACGTTGATTTTGGACGGAAATTTTTGTTCTCGTTTTTTTTTTCTTTTGATTAATGCAGAATCTTTCGTACTTACATACATATATACCAATCTTTTCACATCGTTACAGATTTTTCTGTATTTTCATACACAGGTACGTGTGTATTTGTGTGTTGAATACCACTCCCTATAGAATTTTGGCAAAGCGGCAATGTTATACGATTGTATCGCATAAATATTCAATATAAAACAATCATAAAACAATAACGATCATTATTACATATACATATTTACATATGTATGTGTGTTTGTAAAACCTCACGACTGACAAAAAAAATTTACTTGTTTAATGTGTTTAATGTATCGAATCGTTGATAGGAACTATTTATCGATTAATGAGATTTTTCGATACTTTTTTTTTAGTTAAAAAATAATAAAATAACTTGTTTTAAAATTTCTTTACTCACTGTAATCGGTTGATTGAGGGATAGCTGATGCGATGCCTTTTATTAAAACATAGAGTTAAAAATTTAATAGCGATTCAGAAAAAGCGAGTTTCAAAGATCATCACACAAAACTCTCCGAAACGTAGTTTCAAGTGTTTTTAGTCCGCAAAGCAATTCGATTCTATAAAATCGATTGACAAAAAAATTAATCGATACATATTTTTTTTTTTGATGGCCATAAAATCGATTAATGCAAAATTAATCGGTTGATGCTTTTTTACCACCCCTAATACTGTTTCAAATTTGGCTGCTGGCAACCAAACCAAGTGCAGTGGTTGCTGGTTTTGCTTTAGTGATTTCTTTCGTTTTCTTTTTTTTTTTTTTGATTTTGTTGTTATTTATGGTTTTTGCTGACTCCTTGTTCTTGCCATAAAATGAGAGTAATTGTCTCCAATATGCTTGGTTGCGTTCAGTCATATCCTTGAGGCATAATGACTTAATTAAAAAATATGTCATTTGTACCGTTTACAGAAATTGACGTTATTTTAGCGTTCCATTGGCTTCAAACTTACACTGTAAAATATTAGATTAGCCTAGTATGAGTTCTTGATAGGTAGCAAATGAGCTTGTGAATAGTCTTTTTGAAATGGTTGAAGTCTTACCTTGCATTGAAGTATTTTCTATGAAGAGACTAATGGTCAGCCATTTCAACTGTGTGCCCCTAAAGGTATGCTATCAAAATTTACTTACACCAATTATGCCCAAAAGTGATTCGTTGTGTTCGATTACTGAACAACACGCTCTTGAGAGATTTAGTCCAAAATATGTTCTCTCTTCTTCTGAAAATAGGAACTTAAAACTGCAAATCCCTTTTGAACCGATTTTATTTTTTTTTTGGCTTCGAGCTAGATTTAAGCCAGGAATAAGCTGCTAGGATTTTAATAACTTTGAAGTTTCTTATGTTCGTATATTCGAATAATATTTCCCCCAAACAATTTCAAACCCGATCCTTCCGATTTACCTTCCGTCCAAGCTTCTGCATTATACTTCAGAATGGTTATATAAAGAGGCTTACAGAACGCGCTTTTCGTTAGCCACAATAAAACTTAACTACTTATCGGCCTACTAGCATTTGCTGACAAAAGTCTATAAATACGATATCCCACATAGTATTTGAGTACATTCATTTCAGCTTTAAGTTGACTGCTAGTACGCCTATTTCCGTTTTTCATTTTTTGCTTACGCATATATCCGCTTTTTTTAAGCCGTTTTCGACTGATACTCGCAGTAAGAGTACTTTTGATGCGACACACGACATGACACATTTCACCCTTTTCAATCAAAAAAAAAAAATCCAAAAAAAAAGAAATACTTGACACACATACATACATATGTAAATATGTGCATACATAATATTGGCGTAGTGAGCAGGAAGTGGTTCATAAGTAGGATGTGACGTACCGACAGTCATACGTACATACCTACTCACATAAATAACAGAAGAATCGACACTTGTAAATGCATTTTGAAGCGAACATAACGAGGAAGTCGTGCAATTGACTGGCTTGTTGGCTGGAAGACTGAAAGGATGTGTTTGGATGTATGTATGTATGTACATTTGACCCCTTATTTGCTAAAGTGCAACGGAAATTCGATTTGAATTTTTAAATTTTTGATTTTATTTCGTTTTTATTTCAATACACACATACAAACATACACATACGCTCAATAAAAAACGACCTTCATCACTCAGATTTATTATACGTTGCTTGAATTTTTGTAGAATTGAACTTGCTGTAACTTCGCACACGGGGCGTACGAGAGGGGGGGACTCATTTGTTTTACAGTTGTGGTTACAGTTTATATGCTCATTTTATTATTTTATTTTATTTTTCTTATTTTTATTTTATTTTATTTTATTATATTTTATTTTATTTTATTTTATTTTATTTTATTTTATTTTATTTTATTTTATTTTATTTTATTTTATTTTATTTTATTTTATTTTATTTTATTTTATTTTATTTTATTTTATTTTATTTTATTTTATTTTATTTTATTTATTTTAATCTCGATTGCAGCTTAAAACGTGAAACTTTCGTTTTTAATGATTTTCATAGAACATTAAACTCTTTCATGCATACTTAATAAACACTAATCGCATGTAAAAGGCATTCAAGTATGAACAGACATACATACAAACACTCGTACATTGCAAGTACAGCTGAAAACTCTCAAAAGTGTCCTTTGCACGATTTTCTGTGGAATTTAGTAGACACTGATGTCATCCACAGTAATTAAAACTGAAACGATTGAATGAACAAAATATACAAATTTGCCAAAAAGACGCGACACGCTCGGTATCTCTCTAACAAAGGCAGGCAAAGATATAAATTGTGTTAAATACATACATAAATATCTACATACTATTCGCATATCTGTAGGAACCAATAATATACAAATTATTTCCAAACCTTAAATTCAGAATTTCGATCTTCGAAAAAATTCGAACATTAAAAACCAAAATTTTTAAAAGCATTTCTTTACTTAGGTTATATCAAAAGAATTGCAAAGTCAACTGCAAACTTTTATTTATTTAATAACTTCGAACAACTTCGTATACAAATAGAGTTAAGAGAAGAAACCAAAATGAGCGTCGACACAAGCGTTCTTACTTACTTCGAAAAAATTCAATCTTCGAAAAAATTTCGAACTTCGAAAATATTTTCGAACAGTATTCTTTGTTTTAAATCTTTAGTTCGAAACATGTGAAAACAATTAGAAATAGTACCAAAAATTGCAAAATTAGCTTCAACTAACCATTTGTCTCACATAGTATGTACATACATATGTATCTAAACTTAATTATAGGTACACCGAATACCGAGATTCCATAAGCATCATCAAAATCAATTAAGCTTTATTGTTGTGTTTAATGCATGTAGAAATGTATATGCTAATTTGTAGCTAAAGTGCCTAAAATTATGCAAACATTTTGAACTCTACACTACATGTACACACACACACACACATCTACATATGTACAGTCATGCACATTCGATATTGCTGCACGCTGGACTAATGCCAAGCCATTTATGCACTTTGCATATCTCAGCGATTGATTGAATTATTTTGCAATTTGCATTGTAATAAAATTAGGCAACCTGCCAGCCCAATATCAGCCACATTCTAGTATGGGGAGATGTGTACATATGTAACTGAAAATATGCTTTTAGCCCTTTTTGAATAAATAAAAAACAAAATGACTTGCACAAAGAAAGTGCATTTAATTTTTTTAATTTTAAAAATATATTTTTTAAATACTAGGTCCACCCCCTAGCAAACATTTTTTTAACACACCCTAGTATAAAAATATATTTACGTATATAGACAAAATAATGCAATCATTAAAGGACCGAAAATGCTATACACATTTGCAATTGTTTCTGCCCTGTAGGAAATGGAATTAAGCCAAACCTGACTAACTTCAAATGGGGTTTGAACCAAATGATATTATGTTTGTTGTTGTTAGGCCACAGGATCAGGCTTTCGGATACTTACAGGGTGTTTTTGCCACTTTCTGTTGTATAAAGAGCTGTTGCGAGTATTACGCCCATACATATACATATATTCTACTCAATTTTGAGTGCTTTTACATTTTTTTGCTCTCTACCATCAAAAGACCTCTCACTGAAATTTTCCAATTCATCTATATTTCCATTATGGGAAATTTTGGAAAATAAATTGCATGAAGAGCGCATGCGCAATGGAACGCTTGGAGTTTTTCACAAGAAAAAACTCAAACTCAAAATCTCTATTCACTGGCGCTCGAGTAATAATGGCTATCTAAACATTTTTTTTATCAATTTTTTTTTTTTACAAAAATACTTTTATTTGTTTGATTTTGCATGCAGACATACACATTTCTACACGTTTGTGTGTGAGTCACACTATTGCGCCCAAGGCTTCAAATTGCATCCATTTTACTTAGACTGTGTGAAAATTGGCATGTTGCAAGCAACAATGGCAATGCCAACATCAACAAAAACATCAATATAAACGACAACAGCAACACAACAACAACTATGCATCATTCAACTTGTTTTGCTGCTTTTTGGTGTATATTAACACTGCAGAAAATTGTGCGACTAGGCACTAAAACGTTTAGTATTGATGTGATTCAACGTTCAAAATTATGCTCTTTAGATAGAATAGAAATTCTTTTCGAAAATATTAGTGGGATCGTACACTAGACAAAATCTTGAAAAAAATTAAGGAACTGAAGGAAAAATTTTGCAAAGTCATCAAATATTATAAACGCTTACCTATACCTCAGAATCCATTTCGAATTTTGAAACTTCGAAAATCGCTACTCGATTTTTTTTTCTTTTTGGTTATCTGTAATAAAATTCAAACCCATCAGAAAAATCAAAAATTCCAGCTTCGAAAAAATTTTAATTCAATTTCGAACTGCATTTTCTTTGTCAAAAGCTAAATTGGAACTATAACTCCCTTCTACTTATAATAAATTTGAGACTGTTTTCGAGTTCGAATTTTGAAATTTCGAAAATTGATACCCGATTTTTTTTTTTATTTTTGGTTATCACAGACATATGTATGTATGTACATCCATTTAATAATATTCAAGCCCGCTACTTCGAAATTTTTTTTTTTAATTTCGAAACTATATTTTCTTTGTCAAAAACTAAATTCAAACTATAAATCCATTTATTCTATACCAAATTTGAAACTATTCCAATAAAATGCAAACCCACCAGAAAAGTTAAAAACTCTAACTTCGAAAAATTGTAGCTTAATTTCGAAACTATATTTTCTTTGTCAAAAATAAAATGCGAAAGAGTACATATGTAGTATTAAAATTCGAACTATAAATCCACTTACCCTATATTAAATTTGTACATAACTATTTCAAAAAAAAATGTATTTCGATAACACATTTTCGAAATTGAATTTTTTTTACTAAATTGCACCTTTGTCTAGTTTGAACAAAATAATCGTTTAATGTACCTTCTCTCATAAAACTGTAACAAGGGAATAGCTGTGTGGTTTGCAAAAAAACTAAAAATTGTTGTATTTTCTTTACAACTAGTCTCACAATCGGCGTAAGCCACTCAACTTTTACTGGGATATCTAGAAAAGTTAAAAAGTATGAGCGCATGTTATTCTCTTACACCATAAGCAAAATATTTGCTTTTAATTAAGATTCTCACTACAGTCTTTAAATGCACATTGAATGTATGTGTGTCAGTAATGTGCATTAGGCTGCTACATTTTAATTAATATTACAAAAATTTGTAGAGCATTGGTATGGGATGACATGTTTCACAGCCAACAACTTCTTAAGAGATCTCTGCTTGGACACTGGAATGTGACTCGGATGACTCAATCAAATTCGATGTTAAAGCTAATGCAATGCTCTGTGACGTCACGATGTTATTTTCCAATTATCCAATTTTATAGAACTACAGAATCAGAATTAGAGATTTCGTAATTTTTCCTGGGTGTCCCCTAACGTTAGAGATTATACAAAACGATATCCAACTTCAAAGTTTGTTGTCATGTCAAAATAAATTTTTAGATGGTTTCAACTGGACTGCGAAATACCTTGGCGGAGATCCCAATTCCGGCTGAATTTTTTTTTTTTTATTTAGGTACCCTCTAATGTATCAGTATGAAAAAAATGAAACAACATAATTACTCACAAGAGGGAAAATTTGTTTGAAATTGTGGCCGTTTAGGCTCAAATACACTTGAAAAAACTCTTGTTTCGTTTCACTTATGAACTTTTCAATTTGGTATTTAAGTACGGTATTTAAAAATGGAATCTTGGAACAAAATACAATTTAAGGACCCATATGCATACATAAATGTAGAAGAGTTCCCATTGTTCGGAAAAAAATTAAGTCAATACACACCTGACCTTTAAGGGCATTCGAAGAAAAATAAGTTATTTCTGGGTAACAATTTCTTTTTTATAAAGAGGCTTAGGCCGGAACTTCAAAGGCATGCCACGGTGTACAACCCCTCCTTGTCAAAAATTTTTTCTATATAGCCTAAGGTAGAATGGGATAATCAGGGTATGTTTTGGTAAAACTTCACGCAGTTCTATCCAACGGCTTAGGCTGCAAGGCTGAACATACATACTTTCAAAATATATGTATAGCAGATATTTTCAAGCCACCTTTCTTTGTAACTTGAAACCTACCAGTTTTCTTTTAATTCCTATAGAAAGCATTCAAATTACGTACACCGAAGTTCTTGCAAATATGTAAGTGTGTAGGTGTGTTCGCCTTTTTTTATCACAATAACAAACCAAAGGAGTTGTGGTTAAAGGACGTCCTTACATACATACATACCTAACACCAATATACAAAAACAACAACATTATTATTTTACAGTATAGGCATTTAACTGGTTCACTTCGTCATTTCATTGTTATTGACAGTTGTCCTGACAATGGTGCAAACGACTCAAATAACAACGGGTGCCAGTATAAATCCGACCACACCACCGAAGTAAATCAATAAAAGGAGCGAATTTTAAAAGACTTGGCATATGAAATATGTTTGGAAGTACGTGCCTTTGCATGAGTTTTTAAGTATAACGATATTGTATTACAGCATGTCCTGCTAAATGCACATCTTCACATTTACATAAAGGGGCGTACATAAAATAAATATGTACTAGATTAGGGTGGGTCAACATTTGAGTCTAATATTAGCACTTTTTACACAAAATTCTAGTCAAGTTTTCATTTTATTCTCTAGTGCGCATTTTTGTTTTGGCAGCGCACACTCCGTTACTGACGGTTACGTTCTTCGGTTAGCTGAACGTCCAGGTAGACAATTATAGGTTACTGTCAGTGGCGTTACCAACGTTAACTACTTTCAGTATCATACATACCCGACAAACCCCACGAACACCAAACATCCAAACAGCTGTTTGATCAGTGACAGCTCATTTGAAACTCAGGACTGATCATTAAATTCCTTAAGCGTGATTCTGATACGTCAGCGCTGGTTGAATTTATATCAGCAATGTAATATGTATGTATATCAGCAACATTCAGTAACAGCAAATATCTCTAAATAGCGGCAGTTATAGCGCAAAATACGTCACAAGTGCGCTTTTCTTCGGACTTGCTGAAAATCCTTAGTTTATTTTGCTTGAGATTCTATTTAGCTACAGAAATCAAAAATACGACACGATTTGACGAGAAAGTTCTATCCTAACAATATGATCCACATTAATACATGTACATCGTAGATATACCCCACAATCGCCTTTACATTTTATCCTGTAAAGCGGAAACTGCAAATCCGGATTTAGTACTTACTTCGTGTACGAGTATATTAAAATTTGATATACTTACATATCTACATTCATTATAAGTTGTCAAAACGTTTGCTTTATTTCACATACATATATAGTTTTTCATTCTTTGAATAAAAGATTGAAAATAAAAATAAATTACAAAACAAACATTTTATCACAAAACATAAATAATTATAGTAAATAGTAAGATGTTTAACATTTTCCAGTCATTATAACTTTCAACTTAATTTGCGATTATAACAGCTACGCAATAATTTCTGTAACCTTCTTTATTTTGACTTTTTAGCTGCTTCTTTATTTTCTTTTACCGGCTCTTCAAGTGCAGCTAATGCTTCCTTTAATCCTTTGGGCATTTCATACTTTTGATTAAATACCAGCAGCTGTTAAAGAAAAATATAGAAACATATTGACAAAAAATGCGGCACTAAAATAATCTTACCTTTCTCGGTCCCATATTTTCAAGGTCCTCAGAATTAGTTTTACCACCGGAATAGAAGCTGTGGAAGAATTTAACACATTATTAGGCAAATATTTAGCTACATGTTAGAGGTATCTAGTTTTCTCGATATATGTATCAAAAAAATGTTCAGCAATTTCTGTAACTTTCGGTAATTAAATAAATTTGCTAACGACTATATTATCTTTTCTATAAACTTTTTAACTTACCGCACATCGTCACGTGTGAGACCATTGCGCACGATAGCATATCCTAAACCCAAAATTGCCCCACCAATAATGACAAACAGCGGAATTAGCTGAAAATAAATCATGCGAAACACTTAAATAATGTGGCTATTGTGAGTCTAACTAATATGTACATGCATAGCAAAATATTGTTAACCAATTAAAAGTTTTCAAATATTTCCATAATAAGTATTATATTTCCTACAGCCTTCATGTAGGGTCGATAATACAGTGCCTTTTATTAATCGATAATTTTTGACAGCATTTCGAACAGCGGCGATCTTGGCAGAATATGTCAGATGGTGGTTCTCGATCAGCTGCTTGTAATTTGCAATGTTGACAATACAACTTTTCTCTGTATGATTTTCACATTAAATCCACAGAAACAAAATATTTCAACAAGCTCTATTTTGCTCCGAGTGATAGTTTCAGACTTCTTACACTTTCCAAATTTCAAAATTGTATATTGCTTTCTTCGGAAAATTGGCCACTTGCTTTATTTCATAAATCAATGTTGGGCATAGAATTTATTGCTGCTTTATTTTGCGAAGTAAAACGTGTGCAAATATATGTATTTTGGATTTCGATCTTATCTAGTTCAACTTAGCTACATTAATCCACATTACTTTACCAAAATTAAAAATTATATTCATACATTCACTAGAAAGCTTTAAATTAGCATAGTGCGTTAAGGTATTTCGCAGTAAAATTCTTTAATAAAATTTTGAAAAATATAAATTTTTTGTAAAACATATTCTTAGCCATTACTTTTTACTCGTTACTACATTAATTTTAATACTTCAAATTCAATTTCAAAATTCGCCATCTTTTAAAGCTGCAACCAAACCGGGTGGCCAAGCATACCTTTGATTGTAAGTGCGAAACTGTAAAGATTTAAAGAATTTTTTAAAGTCTAACATTCACAAATTTATATTGTGATGATCACACCTTCTTAATGGGTGGTGGTTGGTTCTTTTTTATGCGCGTATAATCCTCGAAAGGCAGTTTTCCAAAGTAACTAAACGAAATTTATGAAAGGATAGTAAGCAATTTTTAATCCTCCTTTGGAAATTTAATTAAGTGATGCTAAATGCATCATAAAATATCTTGTGTACAATTTTAATCTCTTACCATACGTCATCGCGCGTACAAGCAAGCCGTAGAGTCCATAGAAATTCACAGGTTATGCCACCTAACACAAGGGTTACAATAGGTATTGTCTAAAAAATATTTATTAGAGATTTAATAAGACGCTTGGATTTGCGTTTAAAAATGTGTGGCGTTTGTTTGCGGTTCAGTTTTTCAATATAAAGCCCCTGTTTTGTTGAAGAAAGCAGTTGGTTCTACGGATCCCTGGTACCACACGTCGGGAGCTTTCTCCCCAGTTTTTACTAGCATAAAATATGGAACCTGTGTAAAAGGCACACATTTTAAGGCTCTGCGCAAAATTATCAAACTTCATAATTTTTTAATGCCATTACTTTCGAAATCAATTAACCAAATCATCCCTGTATGAAATTTTGACAAGACAAGGCTTATTTCATGGACGAGGACTTTTTGCAAGATGTTAAAATACGCAATGCAATTTTTTTCTAGTTCCGTAAGGCAGCCACCATAGTATAGTGGGAGAGTGCTGGCCTACTATACTAATTCTTATAAACAAAAATAAAATCTTCCATTGAAAACTTTCTCAGCAAAAATGCATAAAGAAAATGCTACTCAAATCCACCAGTTCGTTATCTTTTCATATTTTTACATTTGACAACTCAAGTAGGCCGGCAACCCTTATCTACAGTTGGTCATACTTATTCAGCAATACAGCGTTATGCGCCTGCGCTGAATACTAACAAAACAACTACCTGTATGAACGAACATGTTACAACAACTTGTTTGACAGGATATTGCCGGCAATGCAGATCATAATTTTGTCTTCGTGTATAAAAGCAAAAAGTCGATGGCGAGCCAAATTTAAATCGAAAGGAAGTTTTGCAGGAGTTAGAAGTGTTTTGCATTGTGTATCAGCATCGCCAAGTTCTAGTGAATATTTAAATTGCAATTATCTTTGAACGCATGCTAAATTTTAACAGAAGAATAGTGAAATTCGCTTTGGTGTTTAGTTCGTAAATAATTTCTTGCACTACAGCGCGTATCAGACAAATATTTGCATGAAATGCATATAGAATTATAAACAAATTAACTCGACAGGCAAGAAGTTAAAATATTTAAGGAAAATAACTGAGCAACGGCATTATTTAGTTACCTAGGGCAACCGTCGTGCTGAAGCGTTGCTATTTATTTTATTTATTTCGAAGTGTGGAAAATATAACTAAAATTTCACAACGCAAACAAGTTATTTGAGTGCATAGGCGCCATTTGTGTGATTGTGATCATATCTAGACGTATTTAGAAGCATTTAAAAGTTTAATATTAAAATTTGCATCAAATCAACGCCTACGGTCTAACCTCACTTTTGCCAAATATAAAAAACGCGACACCTTGGTTGCTTTCACGCACGTACGTGTACCACTGATATCCTTCAAAATTCAGCTAAGACGTGATTTGCACGCCCTAAAAGAAGGCGTCGTTACCATGTTACAACATCATCCTCACGCTATACCTCTTGCTGCTGCTGCGGCAGCGGCACGTATTAAGGAAGAACCCCCTACCAATCCTCCAACATTTTTCTATCCGCACAGCAATCCTATTGATAATGCTGCTGCAGCTGCCGCCGCAGCTGGACTGCTTGATCAACAACATCGTGACCTACATAATGCGCTGGTCAATGCAGCAGCTGTCAATGGTACATTAAACAATACTGCTGCTGTACCCAAAGGTCAAACAGCCCACGGACAACAACAGAATAATGCTGTAGCTCAACAGAATGCTCATCAAGTTCAAGCAGTCGCACAGGCACAGCAGCAACAACAACAAACACAACAGAATACAGTAAATAACGCTTCCTCCCAGCAACAACCATCACAACAAAACGCTATGGTACTATTAAATGGAAATGGTGGTGCAGTTGCTGGTGGTAATAATGGCTCAGCTAATGGTGCTATGGTTATAAAGACCAGTTCATCGGGTCGTTCAACACCTGTGAATGGTAGTGTTAATACAGATCCAGCACCGGGTAAACTCTTTGTTGGTGGTCTCAGCTGGCAGACATCATCAGAGAAATTAAAGGAATATTTCAATGTATTTGGCACTGTTACCGATGTTTTGATCATGAAGGATCCAGTGACACAGGTAAGCCAGCAATGGTCTCATTTATAGTGTTGTTGCCAAGGTGCATCTACCGATATTTGTATAACATTATTATCTCTTAATTTTATTTACTTATTATCTACTCTTATTACTATCCAATGGCTGCCTAAGCTGGCGTTCGGTGTAGAAAATATTTTTTTTTCCTTTTTCATCTCAATTTTTTAATTTTCAATCTCTTTGGTTCACCAATACGCTAAGCAAAGTTATGCCTACATATCGGTATTTATGTATATATTGAAATAAAATACTTTATTTGCATACCATGTGAACGAATCTAGAAACATATGGTACATACTATGTGAGTATGCAACCACGGATGTACGATTGTATGCACAATGAGTATTAGGATGCGTCAGGATTTGTTTGGCTGTAGACGTTTGTGTTTCGGACTCATTACAAAATCCTAAGATAAAATGTAGAGGAATCTCTCTTGTAATGTAAAAACTTGTATACTTTTTCTACCGCTTGTTAACAATAGTACCTGGGTGACCGAGACTTGTTCGGTATTTTTCGAATTTGCCGCATAATCTTACTTACCAAGAGCATAAATTTCCAAAATAGATTTCCAAAATATCGAACACTAACCACAAAAAGTCACTTAACATAGTATATACTCCACAATTGCTCCAAGAATTATTTACAAAATCCGAGCCATCCTAATGTGTAAATATATTTTCTTTCAAAATACCAGTCAACAAAATTGGCAAGCAGCTGCACCTTTTTTCATTTTATTGTACCTACAACAGTATAAGCATATCAACTGCATGACAGGAGTCCTAAGCAACAACAATGGAAACACACAGTACCTATGCAAAGGATCTTAAAAATACGTTTCTAGTGCATTGACATAGGTTCTGCGCAGCTGTATAAAAGCCAACTGTTTACCTGCATTGAAGCAAGTATCGGCGGGAATTCTTAAGAAAGAGAATTTATCTAGTAAAACTAAATATGAACTATGATATGAGGATACAAAGAATGCTGTCATATTTTTACCAAGAACAGTAAAGAGAAAATCGATCATAAGAAAATTCAAAAGGATAAGAAAACTACTATAAACCGTTGTTCCAAACTACATAACTCGTATCAATAAAAGTTCAAAGCCTGAATCATTTAAGGCACATTCCCCTTTGCTTTTAATACTGCTCAAAGCCATTTTGGTCGTCATTTATGTTTAGCGCGCGCCGTTCTTTGTAGCGCATTCAACTATTTTTTAAACATCTGCTATTGCATCGGATATGGTGGGGTTCACTTGGCTCGTTTCTTTATTAAACAGCAGCAGCAGCACGAAGCGCATGCGCATTGTTACAGCTACAGCTGTTCAATTAAATTTTGTATATGCTTTAATACCATCAAGGTGGTGTACTGTAGGTACAAAAATGTTTTATACGCATATTGTCACTTGCGAAGCGAATACATTTGGCGAGTCGAACGGATTGGCGAACTCACCTAAAATTTGCATTGTGAGTGGCGAATGAACTTTTTCGCCTGTCATGTTATGTTGCCATTCAAACAAATTCAAAAAGTTCATCCGAATTTGACGTTTCTGTCATTTTTGTGTCATTTGCATATGTTTTTGTTTATTTATTTGTACAAAAGAGCGCGATGTTTGTGTAATTGTAGTAGGTAGCGAGGATGATGTGCGTCAATTGGAAATGGCAGCTCATACCGAGATCATAAAAAGTGGTGCTAGTTCGGATACAGATGAGCTGGATGTGGAAAGTAGTGGTGCAAAAAAACGCAAAACCCACAGTGGCACCAATGGTGATTTACTGATAGTAGAAGACGTTTGGAATCACATCCACTTGAAGTGCGTATAACAATTGGCAATATCGCAAAAGGTGCGGAAGAATACATAGTGGTGCGTCTGCGTTACTTCAAACGTTTGGTTTTTGCCACTTAAGCAACATTACAAAAAATCATACCAGATCTTTTAAATCCATTTAACAAATGTGGAACTCTCGCTTGAATTTAATGAAACAAATACTGGCTTTGGTTCAAAAACAAATTGATTTACATATATTTGAAATTTGAAAGAAGAATGTTTATCCACTACTCGCCCCTCATGCAGTCTTGTACAATGGACTTCATTTACTTATGAAGAGTATGTTGCATCTGCACCCGGAGATTGTCAGTAGTAATCATTTTTTTTAACGTGCCATCGTTTACCCACATTGGCCTAGAGGAACTATTATTTAATTTCATTAAAAAACACACAAAAGTTGTTTTATTTTCGGTTAAAATTCTTTTTTCTATCAAAATATATGAATAAACACAAAACTTGTCGCTTCTTTTTCTCAAATGCGAATGAAATAAGCATTCGTCAAATTTTGACACATTTGGCGAAGCGAATCTAAGTTTTTCGCTACTGGCAATTCGAGAAGTTCATTTTCGTCACTCATTCGCCACTTTTTGGCGAATTCGCCACAGATTCGCATGCCGCAATTCGAGACGGCGAAATTCGACAAAATTTTCATTCGCTTCGCATGTGACAATATGCGTATTTATTCATGTCATGATGGGCGACGCGCAGTTGGACATCACTTTTGTGGCGCAATGGCACATGACAAATACGAAATTCGACAAATGGGAACAAGGATATGAAGCAATAAGGGACTCTGTTTTGGTGCGACTCAACCCTGGTCGCTCCTGTTTTGCTGAATTTGCAAAGTAGCTGCTCCTTCTTCATACAAGTATGCAAAAATACATATGTACACTTACTTCCTGTATGAGGGGCATTATTTTCAAAACCAGTTTCGGCTAACAATTCGCTTGTTTCTGTTTTCTAGAACTTATTTTTTGTTTTACTTCTCTTAAAATTCTAAATATTGTTCATACAAACGTATATTCGTACATTACCTATTTATTATGTACATATGTATATATGTACTAGGTATATCCCAACTCTAACGGTGCGGTATGTTTCTTGATTCTATAAATGCCTATCCTTAACTTACTATGTATTTATGTAAACCTTCGTGTGAGTTTGCATATCTATGGATATCGAACTCATCAACAGGATCAAAAACACACCTGGCAAACAATTTAGGTTCGTTACACTGGTGCTCAAAATAATATACTCACAATGTGTTGACATGTTTTAAACGTTCTTATTAACAAGTTTTCTTTTTGGTTTTTTATTCTTTAGAAAGAAATTGTTCACCAAAAACAAATATGAATTTAGAAAAACTTCCAGAAATCTGTTGTGTTGGAACTTGAGATCTGGTCCAAATCAGAATATTCGTTTCATACTTTGGGGAAACTGCAGTTTACTTGGATGGATTCTCTCTCCATACATAAAACGATTTATAATTTTGAAGAAAAAATCTTAAAGCAAAGATATGGTATGACCGAAATATTATGCAGTAAACTTATAACTGACTGATACCCTGCATTATTGCTAACATCTTTAAAAGTGTAAACGAATTAAATCTTCTGAAATGAATTATTACAAAAAATTAGAAAGTTACATTGGAGTACTATGATTTTTGTTACATGTTTTTCGAGTGAGAGGAATGGTTTTATTGGGAGCTTACAACCAAATTAGTAAATTTGATTTATTTCACTATTTTATTAATTTTTCATATTTTTTTCTTCTACTATGTAATTTATGAACAAAGAAAAGGGAATGGTTTAAAACATGTCATTTGTGAGCTTTTTTTGTAACGAGAGTGTTAATCGCATAATCAGTTTCTGCGTTTCCCGCAGCTTGCGGACTAGGTATAAATTTTAAAATGTTTTTTTTTTTTTGCTTAAGTTTAGTAGTTGAAAGAAATTGTAGTAACTAAAACTGCAAATAAGTATAGCCAAAAATACAAAATAAATTCAAAATTGATATTGGGACCCTCTGCTTGTGTAATAAAAATTACAAAACTAACTCGTAGCATTAGTAAAAAATGTATAATCTAAAAGTTAAGAATAATATTAAGCTATGTAACAATTTATTAGATTTAAGTGGGTTGCTTAAAACACAAAAAAATATTTGTTAAAACTAAACAAATGCATATTCACAAGCAACTAAATTCTCAAGAAAAGTAAGCAATGAGAACTTATTTCTTCTTACATTTTCGGTGACATTTAAGTATTTCTTTGTGCTAATAAAACGGCTTTAAATCAAATTTAGAGAAAACTGCTTCGGAACAAGGGTAGCTGAAACAAAGAATACAACTACAGCAAGTAATGGCGTCCGCAGAGCAATACTGAAAATTCTTAGATTCATTGAAGCATTCAAAATTTACCGCTTTATAATTGAATACCAAAATACGGCATGCCTGCGTTCAACAAAATTGCCGTGTGCAAGTCTGCCTAGTCAAACCAGTAAATACAAAGCACGAAGGAACCCTAACGTTGGGAACTCCGCTTAATTTGTTTACCAATTTCAATGAGGTAAAGTTGCAGCTGCGCCACAGGAGTACGTTTACTACCTACAATGACACGACGCATGCCATACAGGGCACTTAAAATGGTGGTGGTTGGATCAGTAGGAACAACAAACGCAGGAACATTCAAAATTTGTACAAACGTACGTGCTGTATGCATGTGTGGCAACGTTTGTTTGGAGCTTGCAACCCGAACACAGTTCGCAATGGAATAATCCTGTCACACAAAATCATCGTTTGACTGCAACATAAACCAGTTTTGCTCAACTTTAGCCCTACACAAATATAGGTACTTCACAACGAAATTTACTTCTCAACTTCAGCATCTAAAAACTAAATAAACAATGTACTTAATTGCAAATTGTTGATATTTTCATAAGTATATGCTCATTAATGAAAGTTGTCCATGTAAAAGTAGGTCTATATTAATTGTATGTTTGTAAATATCCTTACAATAGATCAATGCGTATTTTTATACAAACATACAATTTAAATTAATTGTATGTGTTTGTTTATCCAACTTAGGAACTGTCTAATTTCCTCCAATGTTGTACCTAATTTTAGTTGTATTTTTGACTATCTCAATTAGAATATACATACATACATATGTATATCTATCTAAATGAGTAATACTAATTTAAAATATTGAAAGATATGTACATGAAGTTAACTATTAGACACTCGAAGGTAGCTTTTAGGTGAATTAGTACCTAAGTATAGCTTGATTGAGAGCAGGTTGAAGGACTTTTTTTTTACTGTATTCCAATTTACAATAAACATTTAGAAGTTAACCATTGTATTCACATTATTTAGCATTTTTATGATCCCATGTGTAATAAGATAAACTTTGTTAGTACTATAATAGTAACATTACTCGTTAAGATTAACTTTGATTTCTTTACAGTACAGGCAAGCCTGTTCATACTAGTAGTAAAGTATATATTTAAATATCTATCGTACATAAACAGAGCTGGGTAATTGCAATAACAATACAACTACATTCTCTTGTATTTGTAAATAGTACAACTAAATTTACTACACAGCTGAAGCTATACCCCAGAAGTGGCTTTAAAAGTAATTTCCTTACAGTGGCTCATGTTTTTCAAAAACTTGAAACTTTGACGGAAAAATACTCCGATAACATTACTGTATAGATTGCTTGTTGAGTATTAGTATTTAAAAGCTTTGCTAACGGCCTTATTTTATGCAATTCCTTTTAATTTAAACAAATTCGTTTGCTATTGGCCAAATATAATACCAATCCTTGATAATTGAATGCAATTTAATTCCTTAAGTAATCATAATGACAACAACCCAGTTCTGATCTTAAGTATAAACATATTAATATTATTTAGCATTTATACCTCTAAATTAATATAATTATAAGGAATCTAGCAACTCAATTTTGAGATTATAACAAACAAATTTACTGTAATATATACATATGTACATAGATAATCATGTACAAAATAGTAAGTACTTAAATTGCTTTAAAAATACTTATTCCCATCATTGTTCAATTAAGTAACCATTCAACTGTTTTATAGAGGCGTGATTGTACTGTGATTTAGTTTGAATCTTAACTTTAGCATATAGATATCCATCACCTTATATTGAAAACTATTGTTAACTCTATTGAAAACGTGTAGAGGAATACTTAATACGTATGTATGTATGTATTTAATTGTAAAATAAAAAATATAATTTATGTTAATATTCGTAAAAGCTAATGACTAACTAGAATGAAAGTAACTAATTTGAGAAAATTTTTTAGAATATCAGTCTTCACTCGCTACGATGCATTGCTGAGAAGTGATAGCATTTCCCTAGTAATTGTAATTGTTTAACATACATAGGAACATACATATATAGTTGTTCGATATATTTTTTTACTCATTTCATATGTGTTTACTTAGAGTTTTTACCGGGTTTTGGAAAATTATTGTAACAAAGTAATTATAAGGTCCTCTTGAACAGATGTAACATATTTCTTCATAGGAAAGTAAACACCATGTATTATTCCCCAAATATTTTGTCCTATACACTGGCAGAAAGAAAATAGTTTAGCCACTTTATTTGATTAGCTTTTGTGTAACGTAGAAATTAATTTCTATCATCTTTTCACCAGTGTATTTATATTAGTTGAGTTCCCGCCTAAGTTCCTTTGAATTTGGTTAAAAGCGAATATTTTATTTATTTTGTTCTAATTTTCCTAGCGGGTGCTTTATTTCTTGTCATGTAGCAAAGTGAATATCTGAAGATAGTACTAACCATTTGTTCCATCGTTACAAAACTGAGACTTTCATAAACGATCTAGCAAGCAACAAAATTTTAGGAAAGTTGGGTACACACGGTTTTCTAGCTCCTCAAAAATACTTTCAAATTTATTTTTAATTTAAGTAGCGGCAACAAAGGTTGTCAAATAGTTTAAACTCAGATTTGTTGTTTTGTGCTGTCCCCTTAATGTTCTATTATTACAGATTTATAAACGGAAATTAAACCTGATTATTTATTTTAATTGATCCCAATTGTTTTCCTACTGTAATTACTACTAGACTTGTTTTGTAGCATAAAATAAACGTTACAAAGTTTGCTAGATTTTCTTCAGGTACAACAATTTTGTTATAAAATTTTCTATGTAGGAGACTAAAAACAAATGTAATCACAGTTGAAATGGAAGTTGTATTTTTTTTGATCAAAAAAGAGCATTGTTTGAGCCGCATAAGGTTTTAGTACTAGTTATTGTAATACCAATTAGGAATGTATTTAGCTTTAACTCTCCCCGTATTTATATTAACGACAACTAAAGAAATAGTTATGTCGAAAACATTGTCTTTATGTGCGTGTAAGGAAGTTATTGCTTTTTAGTAAAGGAATATGCACACACAATATGCATTTAAGAAGATGTAAACTAATACAAATGTTACCTTATTAGGTAGTCTATTTTCTAATCTCTGTTAAAAAATATATAATCTCTTCCTACTAAATCGTCTACAGTTACGTTAAGTTTATAGCTGTACAATAAAATATTTGAATTTGTAAAAAATGTAATTAAATTGAAAAATTGTTAAAACCTATAATCTGTATTGATATTGTAATTAAATATATATACATTCGCATACCAGCATTTCATTTTATTTTGTAACAAATTTGTAAATTAATTCTTTACGAAATGTAAACTAGTTCTGTTCTAAGTATACACTTATCATTCACGTCCCTAGGACAAATTTGTTAGACAGAAACTTGCTGCTAATATAAATTGTAAAATTATAAGTTATGTACCGATTGACTGAAATTTATACGAGTGTAGTTATAGAATCGTACATAGTACATATTTTAGGGGGCGAAGGAATTCTTGGTAGTTTTCAGCAAACAAAGTTACAAATCTTGCTTATTAATTAACTGAATATAATAAACGCATAACAATAGCTTGCCAATTAGGCACTTGATTCATGTATAACTTTAGCCATATTATGATATGTAGGTATGTTATACTTGGATCTAGAAACATATTTATGTATATTAAACTCTATGCTAAGTCTATAACAGACCTGTTAAAGTTGATTAAATTACTAATTGATTACGATTAAAAATAATGATAAAAAAATCAAAAATATTCTAAAATATATTAAAACTAATCAAAACCAGTTTATAATCAAAAAATAAACTATTTTTGATTATTTTAAATTTCATTGAAAAATTTTGATTAAAAATTTAAAGTTATTGGTAATCAATCATTGCATGGATTCTCAGGAAATTAATCAATCAAACCGGTAATCATTACGATTACTAATCATTATTTAACAGCTCTGGTCGTCTATAACAGTTTGAACTGTCGTGAATAGTATGTTTAGAACATGACTGCTCAACTATTCTTGTTATATATGTTTTGAGGGTGAATGTTTATGACTGTGTACATGTGTGTGTGCTTAACTACACTTAGAGAAATATTTATTTTAGTTACTTAAACTTTTTGAATCGTTAGTATTGGTTGTTACCAAACAATTGCTGTAAACTAAATTAATTCTGAAGCTAAAAAAAAAAAATTGACAGTGAAAAAAGCCCTCCTATTTAAACGTTCAAGGACAACGCCTGCCACTACTAGTTTTTTTTAATATTGTTTGGTTATTGTTTAACCGTCTTTAGTAAGTCATCCCCACACTGGAGTGAATGAAGTAAACATTTCCTCATTAGCGTAAACAAAATTTAGTACCTTACCAAATAAGTAATTACATATGCCAATATAACACCCCATTTGTTTTCTAGTTTAACTACAGTTTACTCGAAGGCTTTCCAGTCTAAAATTTTATTCCAATTTTTGGTTCGTTTTAATAAGCAATTTTCACTCCATAAGTTAACTAAACGCCTCTTATAGGTATACTTAGATGGTGTTCTCAGCAGCAAGCTAACTAACTTTTGAGTCGGTGTTTTGGCCTGGTGTTTCAATAGCTACAGCACACCGACTCGAAATTTAGTTCGCTGCGCTGCTCAGATGGACTCGTAAATATTTGGTATAAATGTATTAATTGTGCGTCTAGGTTATGATTTGAGTTCTTTGCGTTTGTTAAGATATACGATTGATAAATAGAACATTTTTTTAAACTGCTAATACAAACATGAGTATATGTTTTAGTTTTTGGTTGTTGTTTTTTTTTCACTTCTTTGGTATATAACGATTTCCCTATATACGAAGCGTTGTTTTAAATTTCTTAACAAATTATTTGTCCTTAGGAATTTATATCTGTATGTATATATCTATATATATTCATATGTATGTATATTTTCGACTTAATAATATTTGTAATTATGTACTTGAAATAAGCGAAAAACTGCCTAGCGTTAATTAACTTGACATATTTGAATTGCGCTCTTGCATACTACAGAGTTTAGTTGAAATTAGTTGCAGCAAATGTTTTAAAATAAAAACTGATTTTTCGTATTTTAGTAGCTTTTGTAATATATTTACTATGCGTTGTTGTATTTTTAAGCATTTACTAATATATAACTTCTCTTTTCAACATTTTTTCGGCTTCATCACCGGCCAACACAAACAATTGCTGTCACTTTGCTGTTGTTGTTTGGACTTACAGCGTAGTCGTGGTTTTGGTTTCATAACATTCCAAGAGCCTTGCAGCGTCGACAAAGTCTTGCAAGTACCTATACATACACTCGACGGCAAGAAGATCGATCCCAAACATGCTACACCCAAGAATCGACCACGTCAAGCTAATAAAACAAAGAAAATTTTCGTTGGTGGCGTATCACAAGACACTTCAGCCGATGAGGTAAAAGCTTATTTCAATCAATTTGGCACCGTTGAAGAGACTGTCATGCTAATGGATCAACAGACAAAACGTCATCGTGGTTTTGGTTTTGTGACATTCGAGAATGAGGATGTTGTCGATCGTGTTTGTGAGATACATTTTCATACAATTAAGAATAAGAAAGTTGAATGCAAGAAAGCACAGCCAAAAGAGGCTGTTACACCAGCTGCCGCACAATTGTTGCAAAAACGTATAATGCTGAGTACGTTGGGTGTACCAGTACCGGCTGCACCGGGTCAATTGATTGGTACACGCGCTGGCATTACCACAATGAGTTCATTAGCTATGCTACAAGCACCAACACAATTGCAATTGCATCATGCAAATGGTGCCGCAGCCGCTGCTGCTCAACAAGCTGCACTCATGTCACAGTCACCCTTCCAAGTACAAAATGCCGCCACCGCTGCTGCAGTTGCTGCCAACTCTGCTAGTTTTGGCAAATTACTTACCGCATATCCACAGGCCTTGCACAGCGTCAGGTGAGTGTTTGTGTGATAAATTAGAAATAAAATTTGTGTTATATTAAAGTTTAATTATTCTTTCTCTACTGCTTCACAGATATGCACCTTATCCCATACCTGCTAACGCTGCTGCAGCCAACGCTTTAGTACATGCCCAACAACAACATGTCGCGGCACAACAGCAACAGCATGCAAATGCTGCTGCCGCCGCTCAACAGCAACATACTGCCCATGCTGCTGCCGCTGCTGCAGCACATCAACAACATAATGCCGCCAATTCACAAGGTGTTGCTGCTGCGCAAAATGCTCATAATGCACTCGGCGTTGCTGGTCCTGCAGGTGGAGCTAGCGCACATAACGCTCAAACAGCACATCATCCATTAGCAGCGGCTGCTGCACAACAAGCGGCACTTGTCGCTGGTAACACACTGAGCGCAGCACACAATCCATATCAGAGTTATACACTGACCAATGTAGATATGTCTAGCTTTCAAGGGGTGGACTGGAGTCAAATGTACGGCATGGGCATGTATGTCTAAAGCAAGCTTGGCGTTCAGAAGTGAAACTACTTGTATCGAAGCATTCGAATTGGATGAAGAAGTGTATAAATACATACATCGAGTGTGCAGAATATAATACTCTTTTGAATTAAAAATATGTTATGCGCCTACATACATATATTTATATTATTAGTACTACTAATTGAATTGCATTCTCATTTAACACATAAACGCAAAACATCAGTATATGCGCAAACGCATCGTTGTCTCATTATCTGAAGTCGCATTATGCATATGCATTACAATAACAATTTGTGATACATACATGAAATAGTGTGTTTATGTGTGAGAATGCAGAGGAAATTAATTTGTTTCGTTATTTATATGCTGGTTAATGGCATCCACGTTCTCAATTTGTATTTGAATTACATACATTAAAAAAGAAAAGCAATGAAAGAAAAAAACACTAAACAAGTGTATAAATGCTTATTATTTACTAGTATTAATTTAGTTATCGCTCAGATTTCTTATTACAGAAATCACACAGTAAGATGATCGATTTATATACTAAAGACAGCAACAAGCTTACGAAAAGCTGAAGCGCAATGAAAAAAGTAATGATTTAAAAATTAGTTGATAGTATTAATAATTTTTCTTTGCTGGTAAATAAGACACCATATATTTCAATAATATGAAAAAATGAAATTATTATAATTAAAAATTAAGACACAATTTGCTTAATTAATTTATAAAAGACAAACTCTTAAGAGCAACAAAAACATGGCATGTAAATTCAAACTTAAAACAACAAAAAACTATAAATCCATTATAAACTTTAAGTGACCCTAAAAGCAATGAATAGCATATGAAATACAAGCAAAATATTGAAACTAATACTTTTTGTTTGTGGCTACAAACTGTAACCGCCTCAATAAAAATTTGTCAATTTGAAACTGCAGCAATATTAGCAGGAAAGTAAAATCTAAAAAAAAAAAAAAACAAAATAACAAAAAATTGTGTATTTGCAATTGTTAAACAAATGCCGGTATTAAGTATTATATAATTTTAAAAGCGTGAGAATTGGCGCTTTTCAATACATTTACTTTTCGAGCGATAAGCTCAAGTGCATGTACTCATTAGAGTAATCGAAAATACCATATATACACATACATATGTATATTAACTTTTAAGTATATACACAGAGCATTACATAACATAACGTTATTAAAAAAAAAAATTAAAAAAAACCAAAAAGTTTCCCTACAAATGTTATATATAACTTACCTATAACCGAGTTGCAGGAAAAAATAAAAAATTATATTCATAGAATTAACAAAAGAAGCATATAACAATAATTACAAATAATGAAAATTAGAATTTTTAAACCACCGACTTAATTGCGTTTAATTTAGATAAACATGACATAACATAACTTCATACTTACATAAACACAACTACATTACCTACATACATTCACACATAATTCTTAAAAAGTATACTACATTGAAAGATGTGCCTCCACAAAAGGAACATGCAACAAAAGGTCACCACTATTGACGTTAATGAAAATGAGACAAAAACGTTGTTTTACAGTGCTAGACAAATTATAAGCTACATTTACTTTTTTTTAACTCCAAAAGCCGTCTTGGGTTCAATTTCAAAAGTCCCTCACTTAGCTAGATAATAAAACATGATTTGCTTGCTACAACGAAATGAAATATTTTCGAAACTTGCTGGTTGAAAACATATACTTTGTACTGCAGTTAGTATTAACATGACAAAAAAACCGAAAAACGTATAGCGAAAACATACACAAGAACATTTACTATATAATTTCAGAACATCACACATCAGTTCACTAAAACTAATATGAATACTCCATAAATCAAAAGTTACATAAACTATATTTTAACCTTCCTTTTTTAAACAACTGTTAACTGCATATGTTGTTCGTTTCTAAACAAACTTGAACCATAATCGACATAGTAATATTCAATAAATCATCAAATGTATATAATTTCAAATATCCATATAGTAATTGCACTTATCATATGTTCCAAGTGAAGAAAAATCTGACATTCGTTATAAGCTAAAGAAGAACGCCAATGCGAGTTGTGTCAAATCTTTTTCACATGGCACTCCTAATGAACGTGCATATTTATTCCATACTAATGCAACCATCCCTAAATTAGTACTATGTTTAAACTTAGTTGTATTGTATTTGTAATTAGCGTTGCTTAGTTCAACATTTGATTTCATGACATATTCTATGAAATAAGTTGCTAGTTTTAATTATATACTAAAAATACATGCATACATTTAAATTGTATAAATATCATAACTGCTTGCCCAATATTTCTTCAAATTAATATAAAACAAAAAAAAAAAGAAAATTAACTTACATTTATTTCTAGATTATATTATTAATTAATGCTTAAATGAACCGAAGTAATGTAGTAATGAAATTAAGTAAAAAAGCATAACTGCGTCAATATGTTGCGAATTAAACAACGCGCAGAGAAATCATGCATATAATTTGTATTGCATTTTTTTCAGTAGACTTTAGTATTGTATTTGTTATTAAAATTTAATTTGTAACACTTTTAGTTAGTATTGCCTGCCACTATTCATTTAAATTTTGGACATTTTTTGGTTGATTATTTGTAAAACATTTATTTTTAAATTTCTTACCAACATTTAATGAATAACACTTTGATGGGGACTTAGTAAAATTTGAAGAACTGGCACTTTTTTTTTTATCAAAAATTAGCGACCAGGAAGAACCAAAATTAAGTCAACAGGAATTAATTCATGTTGAATTTAAACTAAATATCGACGGCACTTGGAAGCTGCTATAAGTGTATAACTAAACCAAGAACTTTTGTGTGCAAAATACAACGAAAAAAAGTTTTGAGATCTATAAGAAATGGGCTTAGGTTGCAGAAATTTTGCTTTCTATTTTGTTCTTAAATATGATGCTATGTTTACAGTAGTTGGTTGACCCAAAACGAATACCTTTGGTAAATTCTGGAAAGAAGTTAAAGCTACAAATATTTGTATTTGATTTAATTTATTTTGCATTTCTAAATTTTACTAGTTGCCCCATCAAATGCCACTTTGCTATACATTTTCATATCGACAAAAAATACTAAAAGAGAGAAATAGTGTTAGTACAAGTTATGCATTTTAGTAAAAAGTAAAATTGAATTTATTATTAGCTTTTTTTTTTTTTTTTTGTTTTTTCCATGAGCCTAACAGCATTAATTCAAAGTAATGATTAACGTATTATTAAGAATTCTTTAAATAGTTTGTAAACGATAAATATATATTATAACATACATATTTTAATTGTCATCAACATGAATGAGGAAATTACAAGGCTCTTAAAACGTACTTAGAAGTACATACATACAAACGTACTCACTTATGTGACATTTTGTATGTGTATTTATACTTTGCTCATACATACATACATATTTGATAAATGTTAATTGAAATTTCTAATTATTTTTATTCTAATAATTTGCCAAAATGTACAAATATTTGACATTTTAGCGGCAGAAAGTATTACTAGCTTAATTTTGCGCTTACGCGGAACGCAATGTGAGGTTAGTTCTCTTACACTTACTAAACAACTAACCTCTTTCATTTCTCTTAAAACATTTTATCAACCTACGGTGTCATTTGAAAACTTTTAGTACATCTTAAAACCTTATCGTCAACTTCGTTTTAAATTTGTTCTGCTTTTCACTTTTGCTTTATTAACTTTGTACTAAATTCGATCTGCCTCGTAAGCTGCCAGCGTTGAACAAAGTTGAATTGATATTATATTTGTTAGAAGCGAAAGCTCAAAGAAAAATGTACTAAACGTCTAGTACTACAAATTTAGTGCAGTCAAAATTTCTAATTTAATTATTTTAGTTTAAAATATCAAAGTCTGTAATACTTACTGCATGGTGAAAAATTAAATTTAATACTAAAAGCTAACATTTAAATTTTGAACTTTAATCTGGCTTCCATTTTCTGTACTAAAAGTGTTGAGATTTAATTTGTTGCTGTTGTAGTAACACAAAATATCCCTAGCCAAGTGGTAGTATTAAATGTTTCTGCCTTTAAAAATGTGCATAAAATACACCAAACAAATGTACTAAAATTTTACAAAAAAGGTTTAAGCCTTTGTTTGAAAAACTTTTTTATTTTTCAAATAACAAATATTAGAACCAATAGAGACTTAGCAACTTGATGAAAACCCAAATTTAAAAAATGGGCTTGGTCCTTTGTTTAAAATTGGTGTAAAATTTTTGGTACACATTTTTTTGTGTACTAGAAATTTACTTCAAACATTCACATTTTTTTGTTCTCAACAATTTTTTGCACAATTTTCATTTCTACGTTGTTGTTCAGCGCTGGCTTTGGCTCTCTAACACACAATACTTTTTACGCTAAGATTTAGTTTTAGTACACAAGTTTTACGTAATTTGCGTTAAATTTATTTAAAAATAAAAAATCACATTAGCATAGCACAGACAACTTATTTTTTAATAACATTTCATTCAAGCATTTGGGCACTAATGGTTAATTTAATTTTTGATTTTTTTGCAGTAATTAAGTATTTAATAAATTAGTTGTTACAAAAACAAAAAAAAACCATAATTGCCACAGCAAAAAAAATATAGCAGCAGCACTATTATATAAACAAAATAGTATACTTCACTTGTCTGCATGTTTTCTTTATTTTACAATTTATGAATTTTTGCTTATTAAGCTGCAACAAAACAAAAAAAATAAGTATATGACTTTTGTTTTTAGTATTTAGTTTTTACTTTTATACACATACATATATTTTTTTAGTATATATATTTTTTTGAAAAGTATTTCTTTTTTTGAAATTTATAATTTTCATTTTGTTGTAGCATTTCACATAGATATTTACTTTTTTTTAGACTTTAGTACTTGAATTTCATGCATTGTAAATATTTGAATAAATTTTTTGACAAATTAATTTTAAATAAAATCAAAAAAAACCACACAAAAAACCACTCCATTTATTTGAGCCTAAGTTCTATATAGCAGTAGTTTTGGCAAAGTTGAAAAACAAAAAATTAAATTGAAATACATACATACATACTTAAAATATATTTTGTGCGTTATTTCAAATTTATATTATATTAAATATATGTATACATATATGCTAAAATATGTATATTTGCATTACAATTGAATTGCCAATTTAGTATTTCGCATAACGTCTATCACATCAATACATACATACATATATGTATATATACTATATGAATATGCCTACCATATAAAAAATCTAATAATTATTACTAAGCAGCAAATTAATAAAAGTGAAAATGTAATTTGTACTGTGTTTTTATTATTATTATTAGAAAAGAAAAATTTAGTTAGATTTTTTGTTTGTTTAGTAATTTGTTTGGTAGTTTTTTGCAGTGTAGAAATTATATATAAATAATTCTTTATAGATACTATATGTTGACGGTTTTGTCTACATTCATAGTGCATATTAGTGTGGAGCGCAATGAAAAATATGTTTTTTAAAGCTTAATTTGTGGTTTGTGGTAGATTTTGTAGTTTATAAAAGTACTAAATTTTTATTTTTTTTTCTATTGTTTATTGTTGTGTGTGGTGGCAAAGTAATCCAAAGGAAAACATTTTTATTTAGTTTAATAATATTTTATTTGTTCCTGTATACTTTAATTCAAATTCCATTTCCAAAAAAATATTTTTTTTTTTATGTTTTTCCTCAGCCGTCCATATGATTTTTACAACATTTTAACAACAAATATTTTTTTTTTATGTTTTTCCTCAGCCGTCCATATGATTTTTACAACATTTTAACAAAAAATATTTTTTTTTATGTTTTTCGTCAGCCGTCCATATGATTTTTACAACAGTTTAACAACAGATTTTTTTTTTGTCAGTTTCAATTATATATTATCAAGCTATAAATTTTACCACAAATCTTAAGTTTGACATATTTTTTGATTTCGTTCTAACCTAATCTGTATACCCTATAAATACTCGTACATAGTCTTGTTGTCTGTTTTGGCCTACTGTATATTTTTATTAGTTGTTGTGTTTGTTGAAAATTTTGACATTTACCTACGTAGTGTTTTTTAGTCACAGTAAACTGTGGTTTTAGTATGAAAAATTTTAGCAAACCCCCTATCTGGAATTGTTTTTTAAAGGTTTTTTTCTCTTAGTGTAGCATTCAACTTGAGCGCAGCATTACTCGAAAGGTAAGTATGTTTGTAAAATACATGCGGCAATGGAAACAATTGAACCAAAATCATTAAAAATCATTCATCCCAATAACACCTCTTGTTTAGAATTAGTCACTCTAACCATATATTTGTAGTAGACCGCCATTGCAAAATAAGCTGTTCACCGGGCATACAATTTTTTAAAAATATTATAGAATTTTTACTAAATAGAATTCGCGACTCAAAACACACAACTTTCATCGAGCGAGCGCATTTTGACATTTCATTGGGAGAGGCAGTTGCACGTTTCTGCTGCGGAAATTTCACTCAATAAAATTTTCACTAAGAAATCAGCTGATCGCGACAGAAAAACAAAAATTGACAAACCTTGAGTTGTCAACAAATCAAGAAAGCAAGAGCTGTTTTGTTTGCAAGTTTTCACCGTAGCTAGAGAGCCTCCTAAAGGTTAGGCGTTGCTTTCATAAAAGTCAGTTAAAGCTAATTGGCGATTAATTTGACAGCTAAACGAGCGTATTACTTACAGAGATTTTTAAAATGGGCAAGTACGGTGAAGAAAAATAGTTATTTTAAATCAATTTTTAGCTTAGTTTTGAGTAAAAATTTTCTGAAAATTTATACCATTTTCAGTTTTAGAATTTGTATTTTAGATTTTTATTTGCCACTAACCTTTTGTTGTATTTTCTTTGTATTTTTTTTTTTTTGTGTTGGTTATAGTTTAGTTTAGTAATTGTAAAGTTTTTATGTACATACATACATACATATCTACATTATTTTTGTGACATATTTATTTTATGTAATAATACTTATTTAATATTTGCAAAAACCAAAGACAAAATGCAAACGAAGCACATACTAAAGGACCCACACTGACGTTAATTAACTTTCTATATGTCATTTAAATCAAGAGACGTAAACGACATTGACAGTTTTTTACTGTCAAAATTTTGACTTTTTGGAATTATTCTAACCAAAACAGCATTGCCAAATTTAGATTTAGGAACATTGAGTACCATAAGGTTGATTGGATCAGTTGATTTATATGCTAACATTCAACTGAGCTTTAAGATATATGTAACTCATGGTGACTTATCCATAATGCCGTATTCATAAACATCCTGAATCCAAAAAATTCTAAATTTATAAAAGAAACAACAATTTTGCTCATGCATTTATTTGGTTTTTACTTTTGGTCTTTTCATTTTAACCAAAAAAGCCCAATTTTGTTCCCTTAGAGCCTTTTGTAAGGGCGTGTTATATGCCCAATTAGACCCTACTACGTTCCAATAAACACAAAAAAAACTTAAACTCTTTTTGAATATTTCGCTTTATGACTCTATCCTGAATTGCAGTGCTGTTTCATTGACGCGATTGTGGAAATACTCATAACAACATTCAATAATTTCTACATTATCATTACGGAATACAAGAGCATACATAACTGACCCTTAATCATCGAATGATCTCATAAGAACTAAGCTAAAGATTTTTAAAAATGTATTATGTTTTTAGTTGTAAGTCAAATAAAGTTAATTGTATGGATAAATAATTTAAATAAATTTTTTTTTTTAATCCATTAATCATCAGCGTCAATAATAATAAGCAGTTACGTTTTTACTATGTAATACCAAAGAGCATAGATTAATATGAGGCTACTTAGTTTTTAGCTGGAACGATTTGGTGTTCCTCTAGAACGTCGAAACGACAGGAATTCATCACTTCTTTTCAAGCTTGCCCCATTGTACAGATCTACAGGTAGAATTGTGCAATGGCCTGTCCGCAGCGAATCAAAATGCTTGCATTTTTGTTTTTCCTTTTGTCTTTCCAAGGCGAAGTTGATAGCCGTGCTAATTTTTATGAGCCCCTAGTGCGTGAACGCGATCAGCAGTTTAAAATGCTTTTCGGTTTTGATGGATTATGGAAAAAAAATGTGCATTTCCTAGTGACTTTCATTTCTCAGTACCAGGCGCGCATAAAAATTAGCCGTCAAAATCATTGCTACCGTTTGACATTCATGTTTCATTCACCCCTATTACGGTTGTCAAGATCAAATGTCACGTCGTATTAATGTCAACATCAATATCAAAGTCGCGTCAATGCAAAAGTGGTATTTACTTCGTCAATGTATTGACGTTGACGTGTTATCGATAATTTAATAGCAAAACTACGATCCTTATACTTTTGACAGTTGTTTATTTACAATTTGTTGCACATATAATTCTGCTTAAGATTTAAACTTTTGTTTAAAGATGTTTTTTTACATTATAAGCCGGAAAAAGCAACGAAAATCGCCGTTAAACCTTCGGTAATACTTTCCATCGAACGTCAAGTGTTAATACACGTCCAAAAATCTAGGTAGAGGTATCAAGCGACGCGTCTTCACCTCCGTAACAATAATCTGGAGGGAAATCAGATATTTTAAGAATTTTGCGAGATATTTGCAGTTAAAGTTCACAATTTTTCTGTCATTTTCATGTGGTTGTTGTAATGGCACATTAGGCTAAGCCAAAAAAGTAAAAAAGTGTGCGTACCGTGGCACGTTGTCACGGTTCAGGCAACCACCCGGAGTTGGAATGGCGTAGCCCAGGGTTTTTTTTAAGCGCGGCCGAAGGCGGCCAATGCGGAAAGGTGTTATGCACATAAATACCATGGATTACGCCCCGAATTGGAGATCTGACCCGGGTCGGTTTTTCACTAATAACTTTTCACTGAAACAAAATATCGGATTTCCCCCTCCAGGTTATTGTTACGGAGGTAAGGACGCTGCCTTACATAATCGTTGTATTGACGTTAGAGTCATCAAGCTTCAATTCATCATCCGAAGCTGAAAATGTTCAAGACGGGTTTGAAGTTGATTTATCTGACGACTTGCAAAACATGGAAGCTTCGCAAATACGGCAACAAATTAAAGATTTTTGTAATTCGTTTTTGGTTGTTTTTATTAAAAAATATAAAATACTTCAGTATTTTCTGCATAAAACAAAAATATTTATTCTGTTTTTGAAAACTAATCTTTAAACAATGCAACTCATGCAACTTCCACTTTTGAGAACACCTTGAACCATTTTTTGTAGTTCTAAAATAAGCTGCGAAAATTGGTTATTGTTTGTTATTTTAATTTTTCTCTCCATTTTCCTGAATTAAATAAAAACTAAACAAATAAAGTGTGTAAAAAGGTATAATTCAGAATTATTTTACCAAATTTTTACAGCAGAATATTTTATTGAGCGCTTGTCGTCACCAAAATCTGTGTTGACAAGTTTTATGTTAACTCCCGTCAATAGAATATCACTATTGTTGTCGTAAATACCAAAATAGTTTCAACAGCTGTCAATAGTTATCGAAATTGACAATGGCGATACCGATTCGTCAACAAAAAGTCAATACTTAAAAGTATTGACAACCGTAATAGGGGCGATTGTTCCCATTGAGTGCCAAACTGTTCCCTCTTAACAATCTATGCTCTTTGCCTTAAGTAGAAAAAAATCTTAGAAACCACTTAAAAAATTCTAATGTGAATTTCTAAAAAAATATGTATTTATGCAAATTAGCTAACATTTTCATAAACTGGAATTTTTGTATGTAGGTATGCCAAATTTTCTTCTGTTTACAAAGGAATTTTACAAACCTATTCAATTTGACCTACATATTTCGGATAAATATATATTATTCCACTTCAGCATAGTCACTGCTATTATTATGGAAGCGTATTCACACTTAATTTATTAATATAATTTTACTCATCATTCCATTTAATTTATAAATCTACTCTTTTTTATAAACATTTTCTTACAAACTTATTTAATAAATTATATTTTTTAAAACCAGTTTAAGGGGCTGCATTTCATTTTCCAATTTGTTTTAATTTATTTATTGAAAAGAGGAATAAAATATTTTAAAAGTTTGTATGAATTTTATTTTTTGTTTCATTGTTGTTTAAGCTAGAAAATAAGTTTTTCGGCGACTACCGAGGACTGACAGAGTTCGAAGAAATTTTCTGAAATAGTTTTCCGGGCAGGCCAGCACACTATCACTGCAATCGCTACTTTAGAATTATTTGAGGTCAGGGTTGGTTGCCTTTGCCAGAGGGTTTTCTTATTGACAACAGAAATCGACATCAGAGTGAGGGGTAGCTGCGACGGATATAAAAAAAAAACACGGGGAAAATGACGTGGTCTCACTTCGTGGACCAATTGAGAGTTATAGCTTTCTAACGCCAAGGACAACGTATTTTGGGCGGTTAAGCTAAAATGCATACTCATTGGCACTGAAACTGTAACTATAGTAAACTTTTTAAATGTGACCCAATCAAGTCTAAATACTTCAGCGTCCCCTTTCGGTAAAACTTCATGGCGCAAGCCGATGACCTACAACAACGACCAAATGGTCCCACGTTTTTTCAGGGTTGGCTAACTTTTTGGATTTTCGAACATGGTAAGTTGAAGGGTATATGTATATATTACTTGTTTTTTCGCTAAAGAAACACTTTTTGAGGAGTCTTTGCGGTTTTTGTCGGTTTGACAGACGAAAAATACGCCGACACGCGCTGTTACTATCAATTTCGGTACCACTCGACTTTCGGTTAAAGGTCGTCTAACACATACCTCGGTTCCTTATAGAAATAGTGAAGCCAAATTAATATGTCGCCCCACTCGCAACTCATCTCTTGTAGAGTAAGGAATTTGGAGACGGTATGCTCAATCAAACCTCGATAGATGAGAGACCCAGTTCTGTACTTATTTGACTAAAACAATTAAAAATGTCAAAGTAAAAATCTCGCTGAGAGCGAGAGAGTAGCGCTAAACAGTGTGGAATGCATACGCGATCACAAATGAGGTCAAGACCTCGAAATTTAAAAGACTAAGAAATTCGTTAAATTTTCAGTGATTTCCCAGATGTTTCTTCACTTGAGGTTGAAGCTTTTTTTTTCAAAGATTTATATCAGTTGAAAAACCATTGCAGCTCGTTTTGCAGTTTTTACACATGGCAGCACCCGTACTTTCTGTCACATTTGACATCAAAAATTAATCAAAACACGTGTTTTGCGAAAACCTTATAAAAGGGGAAATAACTAAAAAGATATACATATATTTGTGTGACAAAAGGGAAGTACTTATATTATTATATTATGTAGTGCATTGTATTTTGAAAATTATTGAAATGACCCACAAAAAAATAAAATTTGAAGTTCAATTTCAGTGCTAAAATATTGATGGAATTAAAGTCGGAATCCAATAGTTTTGCAAGTGGAGAAATAAAAACATTTTCATATCAAAAATAAATGCTCGAAAACGAATTTGATGCGATTTAAATGTATTTAAAAAGCTTGTTGGGAGGATAAAACTAAATGCTCAAGTATGCTATGTATTACGATGGAACACTTCAAATCAGTTTTCCCATTGCAAGGCACTTTTTACGAAAAATTTCTGAGATGAAAATTACTTTCCCGATTGCTTGAATTTTTTTTTTTTTTTACAGATTTTTTCCCAAACATCAAATAAACATTTGTTTGATTTTTCGTAGATTTGCAAAATTTTGTCCTGTAACGTAGAAACTTATTTGTATGCCATTTGCAGTTCTAAAATAGATAGTCGTATATGTTTAACAAATTATTTTCGTTTCTGTTTTACAAAATATAAAACTATGCAATGCTCATTTCATTGAAGTTAAGACACTTTATCATCCGAATAAAACATCATCACCACTCAACACGAAACATCTAAACAATAAACACAGTTCTCATAAACTTTACTACACTAACAATACACGAAGGTGGGTTATTTCTATTACAATTCTCAGTAATCAGTTCCCTTAGTTACAATAATTTTAAAACAAAAGTCTCTATTATAATTTCAACACAAGAAGCTATATATTATTATATTCACTGAGAGAAATTTCAATTAAATCTTATATGAAGAATATGCTATATACATATAAGTTTTTCAAATCAAATCGATCTAACCCAAACACCCCCAACAAAAGTCCTTCACGCACAATCCTCATGTGTCGGAAAACTTGCGTGAATCTGCGGTGTCTGGGTACTAAATGGGATTTTGTAACGGTAGCTCGCTTTATTAATGTCTATAGAGTCAAGTAGGCCTTACAAGATCCGCTGATATCCATTTCTTTATACATTAAAAAACCATAAATTCGATTATTTAGACCTTTGCCATGCAAGCAATTATCTGGAACATTGGGTACGCATCACTAGCAAACTACCCATATACTAAAAATTAAAACTAGTATATCATCGCATGACAATAAGCTCAACTGTGTTTCAACAAAATATTTAATGAAATAGTAAAAATATAGAAAACTAGTTATTTAAAATTAAAAAATATACTATTTAAAGTGAAGTATGTAGATGCATGTACGTATGTTATATCGAAGAGAATACAAAAAAAATATGAAACGATTAACTTGGTTGACAGTCGGAGAAGCAATCAAAAAGTTTTCTAAAAAGTGTTCTGAAGCGCCTGTTTGCTTTCTGAACGCATTAAACTCAATAAATATTGATCAGATTTTTCCAAAACTGCCTGATTTCAATGTTACGATAACCTTGAGGCATATCCATTAAAGCACGATCCAATAATACTAACCCCCCGATTCAGTGTTCTTGACAAATTGTCAACCTTGACAAAAAATTAAGAGAAAAATATTTTTTTCTTGACATTTTATCAAGAACACAGTTTCGGGGGGTAAGTCCGTCATGAATTAAAATGAGGACCTGTGTCGCTGTACTACAATTTGAGTAACAAATCTAATATGTTACTAGGGCTCTAAGAGAACCTTAAATCTTAAATCTATCTATAACTTCCACGAAGCTAAAGCTGAAGTTATTGGCGAGTTATCGATAACCGCATAAAACAGCTGATTCGGCCAACCTTATGAGAAGGAATGCAGTCGATTACTGGTGTTATATATAAGTAAAGTAACCTCACCGACCAAATGAATGAAAAATGCCGAAAGCGACCTAAATGTATCATAAAATAGGCAATAAAACTCCTTTTTGAAAAAAAAAAAAAAAAAAAATTGAGGTTATGTTTAATCTTCTCATAATATATCATATAAAGCTTGTGAACTGGCAGACTTTCTTCAGTTACGTTCCAACTATTTTTTTGCTTCTCTCAACTGAATAATCGAGCTTCAAATGCAGTTTTCATAAGCAGTTAATAACTAACGTACTAATCAAATGATTTAACAAATCTTCATACATGCAGGCATTCATACAAATGTACATACATATAAACGTCAATATATTTAAGCACATAGGTTATCATTGCGAAAGCATCTTCAACAATTTAGTGGATTGAATTAATTTTACATTACGTACAAAAAACATATCTTTAATAAATCTAAAATCTTGTAATCGGAAAAGTAACCTCAAAATCCTCAAATTTAAAAAAATCGGTAAACAAAAAATAATAAAAAAAATAATTAATTAATTAACGTACATATAGTGTTGTGCAAATATATTGGCCTTCCCCAGTACTGGGTATGTGTAAAAAAGAAATACATTACAGTTTCATCAAAAAAAATTGTAGTTAAAATATTGACTGAGTGTAAAATGACAACGAAAAAAAATTGAAGTCTCAAAAATAGGTTAAATTCAAGATGTATCTAAATTTAGAAAAAAAAACGAGCATAGGTCTTCCTGTATTTAAGTATTTATCATACACTTACTATGTATATAAAAACTTAAAAAATATTTATAGAGGGGTTCTGTTATTAATTTCAAAGATTTTTAGGTTAAATTTTGCGATTAATTTCACAATTAACAAAACACCGATACTGACTAAGCTCAACAGAGTAAACGGCTAAGAGTGATCCCGAGTTGACTTATCACTAAATTTTTTTATAAATAACGAATGAAAATGTATTTGTTATTTTTTCGTTAGTCAAGCATGATGAACACGCCCAAACCTGATAAATATTCATGTATGTATTCCAATTATATTTATAAAGCTGGTAAACCAATCGTGAAATTTTATCACCCGCCAGTTTGATCAGTTCTTCTAGCTATAACTCATTGGTTAGGTATTGCATTTTAAACCCGTTCGCTCTACCAGACTGGCGTCAGCGGTAGTGCTGTCTGTCTCTTTACTGCGTGCCAGGGTTGTATGTGGGTAAGTTTAACAAGTCATATTTAAATTGGTATAGAAATATATATTCACTTTAATTATAAGCAGAAAAAACTGAAAGGTAGGGAAAACATTTAAATAATAAATAGCGTAAGTTACATTAACAAATATTAAAAATGATAATATTTATGATAGTTAAGAAAAATGGAGAATAGTTAACTGAGAAAAAGTATGCTCACATGAAATAAATATTTGAGCTGAAAATCCAAAAATGCTTCCGGCACGTACTATATACTGATATAACACCTATGTATATTAAATATTTTTTTTCTTTTTCAAAGTTCACAAAAAAAGTGAAACATTTCCTCATCAAGAACCTAATAAAAGAAAGGCAAGTGTAGAGACTTTGAACTTGAAAATTGTGAAAAAAAACTATATAGGTTGGTATCTACGTATGTACATCTGAAATATATTTTGACATATCGGTAACCATTTTGTGTAAGTCACTACCATGGCAGTATAGAACGAAGCACATCAACCCATATCGACCAAACTTGAAATGATACTGAAGCCAAAACTTTACGAGGAGTTGTTGTTGGATCAGTGTCCGAATTTTTCATGTTTTTGTGAATTGATTTTAAAGAAAAAATACAAAGATATTCACAGCGATGGCATGGGATTACATGTTTCAAAGTGGCCCCACTGACACATAATAATTTTTTTTTCTTTTCAAGAAAGAAATGCATTCAATTATGTTGAATTGTTGATCCTTAAACAGGTCACCTGAAGAAAATGGTAAAAGGGGGTGTTCAGCTGATTTGGTCCCAAACAACTTTTCTACGCAATAAAAGCTTAGCGCATTCACTTTATCGCTTGATATGTTGAGCGCAATTCTCTTGCTCCAATGTAAGTTTTGGTATTGGATTATTTGACAAGGATATTTAGACATTAGATTACAGTGTTTTTTTTTCTATTATGGGCAAATTAATAAAAAAAAACATACTACGGCATTTTCACTTTGAACGGTTTTTTATTTGATCCGATATGGGACCATATCTGCTTAAACTCACTATAACTGTGTAGATACTTTCAAAACTTTATTAATTTTAGTATTTCCCAAATATCCTTTAGCATTTTTATTTTTAATTAAAATATGTCGTCGGATATACCCAGTTGTACTTTGAATTAGTGAAGCATTAAAAAAAATGTATTGTAAATGAAGTATATAGTAACGTTTTGAAATATACATACATATGTATACATAGTATAGTAAATGTAAACAACTTTCAAGTGCAGTTAGTTTTTGAATAAATTTTCTCTTCTACCTTTGTACTCTCTCTCTATAAAAAAGTTGTTAGTGTTTTTTAAGTACATACATACATACTTTTTGGCGCTTATATAAACGAAAGTGCTCGTATTTTGTATGTGTGTGTGTGTGTTAATGTAACAATTTTTGGGAATTAATTATATATAAAATTTCATTAAAATTCTAGAAAAGATGCTATAATCGAAGAGAAAAAAATTTAAAAAGAAAAAAAATTTAATAGTAGACTAAGAACGTGATGTAGCGTATTTACTGATTATACATACATACATACCTACATATAGTAAGTAAATAGAGAAACCCTTATATACAAAAAGTACATGCATTATGTAGAAACTTATAACTTTATATACATGTAGAACGATATACATAAATTTATAAGCAAGTATATATACAAAAACAAAAAAAAAAAATAACCAAAAAAGTAAAAAAACCCCTTTACTCATAACTATATACAACTTGAAAGGGGTTTTCATGAAATTTTAGTTATATAATGAGGTACGCAGTAATTGAATAACAAGTTTCAGCAAATGGTTATATATACCCACATGCGTATAACAACATTTATGTATATATAAACGAATTTCGTAAAAACTGAAATCAATTAAAATTTAACTTTCGTTTTCGTTCCTTTTATTAGCTATATAAACTTATATACATAAATTCATATATACATATATATACATATGTATATCATATGTACATATGTATATGCAATAGCAAACATACTAAATATATATTGTGGTATGAAAAATAAAGAAAATCGTATGCTATGAAACAAAAAAAAAGGAATTCAATTTATTTATTTCTAAAATAAACTGCACGCAAACACAAGGCTATACCCGGTTGTGGTTTTGTGTGCAGTGAGAAATGTACATACATATAAAGTGCAGGTAGCGTATGACATAACCACTAACGACTAACGACTATGCTAAACAAATTGAAAATTTGAATTTTGTTAAGAAATATTATAACCAAAAATATTACGTAAAAGTTGAAAAAATGTTGCTGTAGTACTAAATATTTAATAAAAAAAAAAAAATAAATATGTATACTGTTCGAGTAAATGTAGAAAAACGTAACAAAAGTAGAATTTGTCTTGGCACATATTTACTAAATCTGTATGTAATTGTATGGGACTAACATAGAAATTTGTACGAGTTGTCAAAAGAAGTGTCAAGTAGTATTTTGTGTAATTAGTTTAAAGATTTACATATCTTACGCCTTCGTAACTTTGTAAGTCTTATATTGCTATGGCTCGTTCCACGGTCATGTGTGCGACATTTGAACTAAAATTTTATGTTTTGGGTTTTAAACTGAAAGCGAATTCCTTAACATCAGAATTGATTCCAAAATCTCCAAAAAAAATTTAATTTCCACACACAAGTCTGGTCTAACTTAGTTTTTATTTTATTCCATCAAATCAAGACGTTTTCCGCGCACCAATTTTAAATTTGGTAAACAATAATTTGTATTATTTAATTGGTTTTCTACAAGCAACTGCCTTTAGAATTGAAGTGAAAGGTAGGAATTGGCAGCTGTCAAAATTTTTATCGCGCAAAATGCAATGTCAAAGAGTGACACCTCGTCGACATTCCCTACAAGACACTGCTGATGAGCGCATCAGCATTTTTATATTTCTGCTTCAAATCTGATGTCCAATTTGTTTTACGCCCAGATGATCCATTTAGCGCTTTCTTCCAAATTACTGATCATGTGACGGTCAGCTGTGTTGTAGGATTGGCATACGGTAATTCACCACAATAGTCTTTGGCAGTGGTGACTTCTTTCTTCTTTCATAACTATCAGCATATCCAACCACAAATGTAAGTGGACTAACGTATTGATGGTTTACTCGTCGCGTTGAACCTTTGTTATGTTCTACGTTCTTTGGCTCTTACTTAGTATGAGAAATTTAAATGACTGACTACGATAAAACAAACTTCAAATTGGACCTCTAAAAAGCGTCGCTTAAAATTGAATTCAAATCCGTGCAGCAGTTTGTAATTGATGTGAATACAAACAGAGACGAAAAAAAATTTTAATTAGTAAGATAAACTGTTGTAAAATCGTAACTTAAATTTTACAAGCTTTCTTTACGTTATCAATAATCGTGGACTGAGCCATTTATTGTAAAATTAGTTTCTAACAAATTTTCTCATTTCTTTATAAATAGAATTGTCAGAGTTTTAAACTTTGTATTTGAATTTTTGTAAGTCACTACGTAGTCAGTAATGGGTAAACTTAGCAAGTATACAACGTTCTAAATATCTTCTGATCAAATCATATCGTTATTAATCATATTCTTTTGTAACCTAGCTGAAAAATAAAACAAAAATGCTGATCAATTTTAATAAAAGTAAAAGTAGCTTGGGTTCTCAGAGATAAGAAGACTCTATAGAAGCTATCGGCTTTTAATTGTCAAACAAATTTCTGACTTCGTTTGAACGAAGAGAAGACTGCCTTATGATTGGCTGAGCTATGCGATGAGAGAGAAACACTACCAAAAGGGAATTTTTTGACTAAAAATCTATACACCCGATTTACACAATTTTTCACATCACTTTATTGGTTATATTTAAAAGCAGAAGAATTTCTTTGATTATAACTTTTCCAATCATAAGATTGTAGAATTAAAATTTTGAACAAACATCTATCTATTTGACACCGAGTGTTAACTGTCGACCATTTTTACAATTTGTGGGCGCACTATCTCTCTCCCTCTTTCTCGTTACTCTAAGCTCACAAAAAAAGCAGTGTGATTGTTCCTGCTAAGTTTTGTTCACCACTAGGTTGCAAAAGAATAACGCTTTTATGAAAAGTAAAAATAAAAACTTTAATTTTAGTATTTGCTCATAGAAAATTTAATTATGTACTTGTAAAGCTTCACTGATTTTCCTCACTATTATGGCTTATTTAGCAAACACAATTAGTATTGACAAAAATCTTATTTTCTCTAGACATTTTATATTTTGTAGTTGTTTTTTTATTTCATTTTTTTGTAATTCATCAGCTATTGGTAAGGGTAGAATTGAAGATCAAAGGCTAAGTGGAGATCAACCTAGCTAAAAAAGGATTTTGTTAAGAACGTTCTATAGCAGAATTTGTTTAAAAACGTACTTTCTCAGCTGAAAATATTTCGAATTTTCGTTGATAGCGAGTTTTTGGAAAAATTATGTGATTGGTCGTTTTCCCAACATTTAGCAAGCTATATGCCGATCTTCACTTAGCCGTTTGAATGTATGTATGTAAATGTATCTTAGCTTTGCTATTTTGTTAAGTAAAATCTGTCTTTATTTAATTTGTTGCTGTACTTATTGCTAACAAGTCATGCTTTCCCCAGTAGAAACTCGGTAGTTAAATAATAATATTATTAAAATATAAATAAAAATATTTAACAGGTTAAAGAAAATAAAATTTGTATGGGCGCATTGAAGCTAACCCAATAAACCATTTTATAATTTTGTTATTAACTTTGGCTGACACTCAAGCAGAAACGAGAAGTAATTGACAGGTAAGCACAAATCACAGGGTGTGTCATCAAGTGGTAGTTCGAGGCTCAATTCTCACTGGAACACTCCCGATCGTTAGTAGAATTCAGAAGCAGATGTGAGCGCGCTTGCTTTTCAATTCAAGTAGACCCACGATGTTAAAAGAAAAATGCCCCAAATATTTTTTTTTCTACTAAAAGTCATGAAACTGGTTTTAAGAATACGACGGTACATGATAAATTTATGCCGAAATCTATAAAAAAAAATAAAATATGAACACTCCGCGATGAAGAACCAGCGGCATCATCTGTTCTTGCAAAATTTGGTTTATCAAAAGGTTCAAGATAACCAGATCTAACTGGCTCAAATCCTTATTGACGCATTTTCATGTAAAATTTTTTCTCTGGCTCAAGATCACGAAGGCCGGATGAAGCCACAATAGAGTTAATGCTTTCTCGAAATTTCAAATTTGCCTCATCCATGAAAGTCTTCAAGCGTTAAACTCACTATTACGTTTTATTTCTTGTCACTCTTGGAAATTTGTTAAAAAAACTGATATTTATCTGCCAATATTTTTTTTATTATTATTTTATTCCCATAAAATATCAAGCGAGTTGTGCTGGCCACTAATTAGTTTTAGCTGTAATCACCTCACACACCTACATAAGGTTTTTTTCTATTTTTTCAATAGATTGCAATAAAGTACGCGAGTAATGTACTTTTCGAATAACTCGCACATTTGTAGTTTATGACTTATTAATTGCCAACAAATATTTACTTATTTGTAACTATTTTTCAGAGGCGTCAAAAACGGAAGGTTGCCAAGTCAGATGAATTGTTGCCGAAAAGGTTTTTATGACAGAAGTACACTCCAACGCTTACAGAACATTTTCAAGGGGCTACCCCGTTTCGAAAAAAAATTTTTTTTTCAATTTACGAGTCCAACTTGAAACTGTGACATTCGTTATTGTAGGTCAGCATCTATCACTATACCACGACAGGTGGCAACACTTATAAGGCTTTGACAAATGACATTAAGCTATACGATAACGTCCATTAGAATACAAGGCTGTAGCTTGAAGCTGTGGAAGATATTTTGATGATAATCGTAAAGGTGAGAAAAATTCTACGGAAGATGTTTGACAGTTTCATTTATGTCAAGTTGAAGTATCGAAGAAAATAAAAACAAACCAAAAAAAGTACGAGTATTTCTCTCTTCTTTTAGCCGGCTTCAAACAGTCTATGACATTCTTACTCTTAATTGTTGTCACTGCACTTACATATGTCTAGATAAAAAAATATTATAAAACTTGCTAATTACTGGAAATGATGTGTATGTGATTAACTCACTGACGGAAATGCTATGATGCGATTCACATGTCACTAACATACCTTTTTTATACGAACACTGTCGCTAAATTGTATTATGTATATTGTATATTATGTTTGTTGTTTTAAATTTTTCAAAAATTATTCTAAATAAATAAATGAAAAATCGTACATACCTCCCAATAACGCTTCACAATTGTTGGACTAAACATCGATGGATTGTTCAAGGGTCTTCTCATCTCTGCAAAAATTTAAAGCGGTGAAACGAAAAGAGTTTTGTAGAAGAACTCAACAAAAAGGACAACTTACTTATGCTGTGCTGCTGCTGAGAGCGCATCATCATCTAGAATTTTTGCAGGTGAAAAGTGTAAAATTTTAATTTAAAAGCAGGACATGCACGTTCCTCTACTTACCGGATGTTTACTTGATAAGAGTTGGCGTAGCTTGGTCGCCTCTGCTAACTTGTTGAAGAGTGGACGATAAGACATTTTTGCCTAAATAAAAAATATTAAAGTAATGAGACTTTTTATGAAATGTTTTTTTTTTTTTTTAATATAAAAAAACTATGAGCTTGTTCTCTAAAATACGCGCCGTCGTACGGGCCTAACCACAAAAATATGGATTGTAATATAACCAAGAACTGTTGTTATCAGCTGAAGGTAGGTGCTCTATAGACTATTCAGAAGACATCGCCATGTAAATTGGACCATTTTTTTTATATGAATAAGGGTAAGTATTGAAGTACGCCGAAGCTACTTAAGGAGTACTCTATAGATTATGAAACGGAGTATATTGGTTTTTTGCAGGGTAGTAGCTGTGACATCGGAGTGAGCAGTACAGCTATATGTTTATCTTAGGTCAATAAAGAAATGAAAAAGAGCGAGATGTAAAATCATTCACCCAGGAACGTGAGAAAAGAAACAGCCTTTGCTCTTAAAAACGTGATGGAAGAGATTTGAACGCTTTCAGATGGCTCCTGACAATTTACTAATCATAGCAGGGTAATTTTTTTTGTCGAGCATATGTTGATTTTTTATCTAAATAAATTGTGGCACTATATACATACATACATACATCAATGAATGTGCCTTTAACTTGCTTAACTCATCGATAAAACGTGATAACATTGTCTGATCTTCTGTCTGTTGTACATAAATATAAAAATGCGATATCTGTTTTTTTGGTTTTCGAATGATAAATATGTAATTAAAATATCTAACCAATTTGTTTAGGTAATTAAGTGGGATTGATTTAGCTATGCCACCATATGCTCACAATATCTTTTGTAAATATTTGGCATTAATAAATGATTAGATGTACTACTCTGATAAAGGATACATTCTATAGAGAATAATATTTTTTTAGCTATATTCTCAGAAAACAAATGGTAAGCAAATTCTCAAAGCTGTATACATACATACATAATATGTATGTATGTACGAGTATGTATAAAGATAAAAAAACGTACTTTGACGCAAATAAGTAACCTGCAGTCAAACCAACTATTTGCAAACTACTTCCAAACTATCTGCGTTTTATTATTTTTAATTAAAAAAGTAACGAATTCTGTAAGTTTTGTAGACCAATAAATTTTAGTACAACATAGTAAAAGTTAGAACTTGTTTAAAAAATTCCCTGCATTTTTGGAATTTTTTTTATCAAGGGTGTTGATTTCTTCCATATAACGCATGAAGAAACATTAGTGCTTTATGGAAAAATTACCCAAAAAAATTCTCAAAATTCGGGGGAAATTTTGAGGTAATTCTTACTAGCAATTAAGCGTTGAAACGGCGTACTCATAAAAATTCTTCCCAAAATTATTGAAGTTTTGCTGTTAATCATGTTTAATTAACTTTGCTGAACTTTGTGTAATTTATCAAATTTCTTCAAAATAGCCCATATAATATGAGTTCAATCAAGGTAATCGAAAATTATATAAATTCCGTTAGGCTCAGTGGATATGTAAGTACTCCTTTCAGATCGCCGAGGTCATTAGTTCGATGACCAGTGAGATAAAAAGTAAACTTTCAATAAAAAGCTTTACTCCGATGCTTTCAACTCTGGACATTTTAGCAATCTCCACAATTTTGAATTTTAACCGCTACAAGTTTAGTCCATTTTGTACTGTTTCGGTACCATTCAGAAAATTGTAATTGTACACTGGTAGGATTCCTGACTAGTTTAGTGCTTCATTGCAGAGTATAGACGAATGTACATATGTCTGTAGATATATATGTATGTGAGTATTATAATTGTATGCCTTATAAAACTTTTATGGATGCCGTGACCTTAACTTCAGATCAAATATTTTTTATGTACCAACCAAATTTAGATAGCTATTATTATAGGCTACTGCTTTTTTTTACTAAATACTATTTGTACATAGACAAGGGCACATTAGATTGGTGTACTCTTCTTAAGAAAACAATTTGGCACTTTATTTCCAGTATAAATGGTTTTTTTTTTATTTTTTTATTTCAAAACTTCCGTCATGGGTATTTTTGCTAATTTTCTGGCGCTGATACCGTGAAGCCAGCGCCGTGTTTTTTAGAATAGAATAAATCCTAATACCATTTTAGTGATGCCGCACAAAAAAAAAAAACCGGAGTCGTGTTCCATTAAAGAATAAAGAACAAAAAAACAAAATTTTTCAAATGTCCAGGATGATATGTACTGCTCGAGTGCCGCAATTCGCCTTCACTCTAGAATAGTTTGGGTCTTTGAAAGAACCAACAGTAAACACTTTAAAATATTAATGTTTTTTTTCTAAATATTTGGAATCCTTTTTGGAGTAGTTTTTGAAATAATTCAGCTGATTTAAGTCTTGTTACTTTTCCGAAAATTTTTAGTAGAGCACCCTAATATGGTCATACGCAGTGAAAAAGTAATCATTCATTTCGAACGCCAACAAACATAAATATTTATTGACTATTTAATTAGTAATTAACTTGCTCATCGTGTTTATTTTCTTAAGAACAATTTTGAGCGCGTTAATTACAACAGCTTTCAAAGCTAAAAATCGGCAGTCCAGCGAATTTCCATGCTCTTCGCCTTTTCTAATAAATAATGAAACTTTCTTGCAAAAAAAAAAGTTTTAAATAAAAAGTAAGGAATTTCTATCGCATAGCTCCCTGATATTTTTACCGTTAGAAGTCAACCTAGTTATCACTTTTCAGCTTTCAAGCATATGTATATACCAGTCCTAGACTAGTTTAAAATATACCATACAAATTAATTTAATTTTTAGTGGCAATTGCTAAATGAGAAAAACCTTAATGCCTCCAGTCACTAGAGATTTTTCCAAGTTCTATTTAGAAAGTTCGAAGCTATTATTTTTTCGATATATTTGGGTTTTTTGGACTAGTTCGATTTGAGTTAGAAATTTTATAATTTGCAAGCTAATATTACCTCTGACTAGTTTTTAGTGTTTCACATCATGGTAAACATATAGAAAATTGTTGATCAACTCCTTAGGGGCTTGAAATATATCAGCGGTGGAAGGTTTCTGTCGTAAGGAGGACGCCAAAAACACGATCCTAAGATTTGAAGTTTGCTATTAAGAGAAAGTACTGAATTCATTAATTCAAAAGACATTCAAAACAGTTACAACAACAATAGCAAAAGCTCTACTTTAATTGGGAAAAACTCCTAATATCCCGTAAGATAGGTGACACGAGCGAAATGAATTTTTCTATGCAAGTGTATGGAAGAAAAAAAAAATTTTAATTCAGCTAAAATTTAAGGAGCTACAAAACTGCGTACTCAAAATCTTTCTTGATACTCTGATGGCCATTTTTCAAACTTTGATTAATGTTCGTATGCAAACATTTAAAAAAAAAACACGATTTTCAATTTTGAATTTATTTCCACGCAGATCAGTTTACTAACAGCCGACTGCACATATGGAAATATAATTTCTGACAATTTTTGGAAAATATCAATTGAAAATAAATAAGGTAACAGGTGACACTAAATAACACTGTCTTAAATGCACAAAATATGAAAGCTCTGGGCTTTTCGACACTATTTAAATGCCAAAATATTTGAATATTCAAAAAACACTACACAAAATATTTCATTAAAAACTTTGAAGCACAAATTGCGATGCATTAGAACATACATACATATGTACATTCGTACAATTTTATTATTACTATTTGTTGTTTTTTTATTTAGCATAAATTCACCTGTTTTTTAAACTTTAACTTCAACAAAACTTAAGATTGTGCTTTAAGTTATATGCGTCACCACAATTAGATCAAATTACACTAGTCAACGGTCTTCAAAAGACTAAACACACTGCTGATGTTCACAAAGGAAGTAAACTCACTTTCAGCGGCATAGACGACTCGGCGTATACTTAACCATTCGGCGAAATTGCACACAAGCAGGCACGCTTATACACATGCCCTGTAGGAACATAACTAGTATTTTTTTTTTTTTTTTTTTTTCAAGAAATAACGATTATAAATTGATTAAAAAAATCATAACTTTTTAAGATTAATTTAAAAAGTCAAATATAATAAAAAAAAAATTAGTATTAAAAAAAAAAATTTTTTATTACTTTAGTTTTAATATTTGTGAAAATCATAATTTTTTTGTTAATATTTTTTATGTAATTGGAAAATAGTCATTAAAAATTTCAACTAATTGGTAATCAAACATTAAATGGATTCTCAGCAAAATATTCAATTAAACTGGTAAACATTACGATTAGTAATCATTATTTAACAGGTCTATAAACCGGTAATATTTCGATGGGTCGGGCGCCAAATACTTCATACCCCTTCTGCTGCGATTGCTCTGAACTGCTACATGAATATAACTTGAAATAGTTTTTTCCAATTCTGTTTTTCGACAGTTCCCAGCCAACTCAAATATTCCCTACAGGGTGTCAATACAATGATTCACGCATACTCAATCACCCACCCTGCACACACACGATGAATTGGAGTTGCCGTGTGCCTCATACAAATAAAAAATATTTTGCGCCAAAGGTAATTTTGTTTGTTGGTTTGTTTTTTTTATAGGGAGCGATGGGGTAATTCACGGCATCACTTGTGTGGCCTTTTTTGTTATAAGCAGAGTTAGCTAATTATGTACACATAGTTTATTGCAAAAAAAAAGTAGAAATAATGTTTAATTTGACTTGAGTCACGCTGACAACTGTTGCTATTTTTTCATTTAGGACGTGTGCCAGCAGATTGCAGTAGGTACATAAATTACTAGGGGGATTCCATATCAAAGATTAGTACCTCCCTTACTGTTGTGAGCATGTTCTTAGTTCTAGCTACAACCATTAACTGGTTGCGAAGTCTTTGTCATAGCAATTACCCTGTAGGGAAATATCTCTTGTCGGGACCATTATTTTCCTGAGAATCCATTTAATAATTGATTACCATTACTTTAAAATTTTAATGATTATTTTCCAATTAACTAAAAAAAAAATAATGATAACAATAAAGAAATTTAACAATTTTTTTTGTTTTGATTTATTTAAATTTTTTTTTGATTTTTTTAATATTCTTTCTTGATTATTTTCCAATTAATCTAAAAAAAAAATAATGATAACAATAAAGAAATTTAACAATTTTTTTTGTTTTGATTTATTTAAATTTTTTTTTGATTTTTTTAATATTCTTTCTTGATTATTTTCCAATTAATCTAAAAAAAAAAAAATAATTATAATAAGTAATCAAAAGCAATAAAATAAAGTTTTTTTTTTTTGATAATATGACACATTTTTTTAAAAATTTTTTTCATAGTTTTTTGTTTTTTAATTTCTTATTTTTTTGGCTTTTTTAATCGTAATCTTCTGTTGAAAACAATTAAAATAAATAGTCATCATCAAATCAAAAAATTCCTTCAATCAATTGATTACTAATCAAATTTAATAGGTCTGTTCTGAGCACATAAACTTTTCCAGCAAAAAATTCAAAAAGTATTGACATACAAAAGTAATTTATTTCCTATTGGGTCTGTACGTATGTAAGTATGTAGCTAGTATTTACAGATAATTATAAATTTTTATTGTTTTCGTTGTTGTTGTTTTGTGCATTTTTTTTTTTCCTAGAGAAAGTGTGATATGAATGAATGAACGAGTAGAATTTCCCACGAATTCAACTGACGGTTTATCGTATTTTCGTCAAGTTGGAGGGGGTCGTAAGTTAAACAAGAGTATTTATCGCGTATTACCAGTCAATGCAACGCGCTCGCGATCACGTATGCAAAAGTGAAAATTCTACGTAAGTACACATTTATGTTTGTAAGCACTTTTAGGAACTAATAACCCAGCAAACACAAGAGGAAATAAGAAAAAATATTGCCAAAGGTTTGGCATGACTTGACCTCTACTCAGCGGAACCGTATGAAAACTTGTGCTTTTGTTTCTAACAGATAATTTTTAGATAACTTTTTTTTTGAAGTAAAAAAATCGACCACCCTCAAAGGTCCTGTGTGGTGAGCACCAATACTCGGCGACATGTTTGAATTAAATTAAAAATGAATTTAATTTATTTCATTTTAAATTCCTGCTGTGCTATGTCCCCTACAAATTGCTGAGTAAACACAAAATCCCGTGGTAAGCTATGAATACCTGTTTTCTGTTTGTTTACATACACAAAGGACCTTCAAATGTCCTTTAGCATGTTAAGATTGGTTTTTACTTGCACGAAATATACAAATGTACGCACATACATACATATTGACATAACCCAAGTGAGACTAACCAATATAAAATAGGACAAAAAATGCTGGTGGTGAAATATACAAATATTTTAATGTCTGTCGTAAAAAGCTCAACGCCGAACATGCCATTCTCTTCGATTTCTTTGAAACAAATTCGTAAAATATTTGGACAAGCCACAGCCATACAAACAAATGAATACCCAGCAGTCAAGCGAACTAACTCGAAACTAGTAGTTTACCATTGGGAAGTATAGCTTTAGGCTATCGGCTATCGGAAGATTAACGAAAATAATAACCGAGTGCCGATATCCGAAACCAACAAAATGTTGGAAATCAAAGATCTGAGCTCAAGAGTGGTGCGGTCGCGAATCCCTAGGAAATACATGCCATCTTTCTCCGTTGCTTCAAATTATTTCAGGATATGCATTATCTGGCTCCGGGGGCATTGCTAAATCCCGAACAACTGTTGCGCCGATCTACATATTGGCGCGATTGAAAACTGGTTGTATCGGGAACTGCTTATCATTCATTGTTGAGCTGGTCACCTGTAGAACAGCAATGAGTCTGTTGAGTAAGCGCTGGGCGGACATTGCGTCGTGTAGGGCACTGCGATTCTACGGACCCGGTACTGCTGAAGTGGAATAGACCCATTCCTGCTTGAGTTGCATGGCAGATGGCGAGGTGGTATGAACAATCACTGAATGATTAGCTATCTCGCTTTAGTCTTGGAATACTCGGTTATTTAAAGGAATTTATCACACATCGAGTTGAGTCTTTCTAGGAATTATATTCTTGAAACAGAACGATAATTGAAGCAAATAAAGACGTCACGTCATCTAGCAAGGCCATTCAGACTACACTGACCTTAGGACGTTTTAATTTTGATTTTGCTGAAACTTTGAGCACTACAGTCTTTCACAAAAGCCTTGGCTTTATAGGCTGCTTCCTACTACGCCTTCTTTGAGAGCGAGATCGATAAGAATCAAGTAATACTGGTTCTAAACTAGTAGCTTTTCTAACTAGTTTGTTGTTCTTCTGCATTGCATTTATACAATGTTGTCTCTGATTCATAAGTGGTGATGTCTTTAATGGTACATTTGTTTAAAAAGAAGTTTATAACACACTCCGATGGCGCGAAATTAACGACTTGTTTCTGCCGTCACCAGCCCTACCAAACAATCGCATATACATAGCCATGTATGTATGTATGTATGTGACTGTCCAACAACTTTATGAAGTCACGATTTTATCTATATAAGTAAATATCTATGTATGTACGCTTTGGTTCACACAGCCATCTGCTAATGCCAGCTGTTCACTTGAGAGCTTTCAGCCGTTGAGCTTTTTTCAGTAAAAGTTGGCCAGCATTGCCAGTTTCACACAAAAATCGAAATAATTTCATAAAACACTTTGCTTCAAACAAGTCCACAGATTTCACTCACCTTAAGTATTGTTAAACGTTTGATTATACTTAAAATTGATCACAAATGAAAAAAAACCAAAATTATATAACTTTTTCACTACAAATTTTCAAATATGTATAAATAATTGAGATTTTTAACGAAGAATGAAGTTTCTTTTCATTTTGAATTTGTCATATTTTCAAAGGTAAATTATTAATGCAGAAGGTTGAAAGTGTTCTACGCGCTTAGTTGGAATTAAATTTAATAAAGAATCTTTAATCAATTTGAATTAAATAGAAAAGTTCTCCCAACAACATTAATAATTTAATTTATCATTATATTAAAGTTAATAAGTTTTGTGAATACTATAGGAGCTATCTTACTCACCTTTTAGTTGTCATCTCCTTTTTGCCGCGTGTTAAACTTCGTGCTATCTTTCTTTCTCCTGCTTCCATGCAAGAGTGTAGTCATCGCCATCTCTATTGTGTTAATTAGTGGTGGAAGTATTATTGAGCTAGGGATGGTACTCACTTGAGTATTGCCACACTGCCCTCCACCTAAGTCTGATTGGGACCAAGTGCTGCTAGCCTTTCCAGTTGGACTACCTTCATCTTATTCAGTGGGCTGTGCACATAACAAATTTCGGTTTCACACGAACTAGGCTCTCCTTACTTCTTTTGTAATTATTTACAACACTCATTCGCATTAGGATAAATAATTTATTTTCATTTATTGAACATATTTTAGCACAAAACTTAATTACATACACACGCATACCAGGCATGATGATGATGTTATATCTTTTATTTTTGTTTTTTTGCAAAATATTACATTTTTTAAGTAAACAACTCTAATTTCGAAAAATGTATATGTATGTGTATGCGTTAAAATTTGTTTATTTGAGTGTTCTACCTTGGAATAATCAGAGTTTCATAAAAACATCAAACGCTAATCCTTGATTTATTCAAGTCAACATAGCGAGTGATGAGAAGGGGTGCGGTGTAGTGCACATAAGTTTCATTATCATTACATTTGTGCTAATATGCCGGCAACTTAAATTTATAGATTTTTTATTTTTTTATTTTGCAATAATAAATTAGATATTAGAACAAAATGCTACATAATGTTGTTGTTTTCAACGTGTCTAATGTTTTGCACTTATCGCGTTTGATGTGAAATTTTATAGCAAATAAATGTATGTTTATGTTCATGTTTTATTTATTTGTTTAATTTAAATGAAATAATGAAATTCTGCCAGTCAAGCATTCTGCTCAGCATGTCGCTTGATCTCTTCGTTTAACCAAATATACCACCAACAATAATAATAAATTTGTTTCTGTTCCATGACGAAGATGATATTGCTCATAGCTCATGTTGTTGTTGGCGTAGGCATTACAGTTGAAGTGACGTGCCATTTATCTTGGTAGCGAACACATATCGCATGAACTCAATTCACCAGGATTGATAAAGGTGCAATGATTACACTGCCATTGATTGTTTGCGCCGGCGGCACCTGACGCAGCGCCAGTATTGGGCGCAGTTGATGTACTGCCAGCAGAGTGACCGCTATAAAATAGATAATAAAATGAACAAATAAATAAGGGTGCAATGGCAAGAAGATAGACGATGGGACTAACTAAAGTTCGACATGTGTTTTTGAATATTTGGGGTTTTTTAACAGTTGCAGAATAGTTCAAATTAAATTCAGTTTTATTCATCGCAGATTAAAAAAAAATTAAAAAAATAAAATACATATATAAAAAAAATAAAATATATAAAAAAATTTAATAAAATTTATTTAAAATAAATGAAAAAATAAAGTTTGAAAATGAAAAAAAAAAAATTTCACATATCTAGTCTTTTTCATCGCAAATTATAAAAAAATTTAAAAAAAAGTTAGAAATTATAAATTAAGAAAGAAATGAAAATAGTTTTGGAATACAGTTTTATTTTCGCAAATTATAAAAAAATGTAATTTAAAAAAATATATATATGTACATTTGAAAAAAGCTTTGAAATCCAGTTTTATTAATCGCAAATTATGAAAAAAAAAAAAAAAATTTGAAAGAAATGTTTAAAAAAGTTAAATGAAAAGATGTTGAAATAGTTTGTTTTTGTCGCAAATTATAAAAAATAATAGAAACAAGTTAGGAATTTAAAAAATAAGTATTAAAAAAAATTTTGAAATAGTTTTATCAATCGCAGATTATCAAAAAAAAAAATATTAAAAAAAATATTAAAAAAAATATTAAAAACAAAATTAAAAAACAAAGAAAAAATTAAAAAAAATGTGAAATATATGCATATGTACATAGTTTATTCATCGCATATAAAAAAAATAAAAAATTATAAAAAAGAAAAATAAAAAAAAATAAAAAATTAAACAAAAAATAAAAAATAAAAAAAGTTTTGAAATAGTTGTATTATAAAACAATTTTTAAACTGATAAAAAAAATTAAAAATTACTAAAAAACTGAAAAAAAACATTAAAAATAAATTTGAAATACATAGTTTATTATCGCATACAAAAGAAAAAGTTTGAAAATATAAAAGAAAAAAAAAATAATAATAAAAAAATAAAAAAGTTTTGAAATAGTTTTATTACAAAAAAAAAGTTTAAAAGTGATAAATTTAAAAAAAAAATTATAAAAAATGTTTGAAATAGTTTTATTAATCGCAAACTAAAAATATAAATATATAAACATCTCTCTACCACACTTTCGTTAGTCCCCGCTTTTTTTCTAGGTTATGTACATCAAAGCAATGTCAAAAAATAATCCAACAGACGTGTTGCATATAACATAACAACAGCATTAGTTTGAAGTATCTCGCTACTCACCTACTACCACCAGTGCTCGCCTGTATCAACGATTCCAACAACTTCCATGGTTCGCTAGCCTTAAAACTGTAAGCCAAATCTGAATTTTTAGTGCGTACGGCCTCCAACAGTGGACCCATATGTGCACGCAATGGAACCGTATCCATTCTATACAGATACAAAAGCAAATGAAAATCAGAAACGGCTTCGAGAAACTCATGATCCGCCCAGTGGGAGAGATACGTGCTTAGCGCATTAAAATCTTGCAAATGTCCATCTAAATAACGATTCTCAACGGGGAAGGGTTCACCACGTTGCTTGTATTGTGTAAAAGTGAATTGTGGTTGGAGAGGTGTTGAGGCGGGCACATCTACCAACAAATATTCAACTGGCAATGGACGTGCCAAGCGTTGTACTTCATTGCCATATTGGTCTTTTTCCTGGAAATGAAAACAAAATTCATACAATCAAATGTCAGACATAAAATTTAAGAGGCAAGCAAAGACAAAAATAAAAACAAAATAACGAAGAAAAAACATTTTCATGTTCGGCATAAAAATTGCATACTTTTATTGGATTAATTTTTAAGCAGTCGGGTGGTGGGATAAAAGAGTTTATATAAAATATTCTGCAAAGTGTTGTGTTACCTAAGTGGCACGTACCACAATTATTAAGTTGCTTTTAAAATCAAATATGCTAAGGTTACTGGTTGCTTTCGCACATAAATCTATAAAAAAAAAAATAAAAAATTTCAAAAAGTGTTGGAGAGCACAGCTGCATTAATATTTATCGATGGCTGAATGGAAGAAAATTTGAAATTTCAAGAAGAAAAGGTAAGGAAATCTGCTACAAGTAATTGCCTTTGAAAATAAATAATATCAGCATTTTTCAACTGTAAATTGGGCATTGCCACGCCTATTTCTGCAAAATCTAGAACATTTTTTTGATATCAAGTTTTGCTTTAAAAGTTTATTACGTGTGCCAAATTTATTGATATAACTTCGATAGTTACAGAAAGTTCACAATTTTAATTTTAAAAACAAATTTTTCATTGTAGAAGTGGGGGTGGCTCTCCACCGATCTTCTCCATTTTCACATTGAATAGTTAGTAAACGTTTTAAAAATAATACTTACACCAAACTTAGTTACGACAGATTAATTTTTATTTGAGTTATGACATTTCAGTTTTAATTAATAATTCTCTATAAAAGGGCCGAGGCCACGCCCATTTTCAATAATTTATATATTTCCATCATTTCTTAACTAACTTCGTGTTTGCGAGGAAAACAGAATTCCCATAAAGTTATTTTTTGCAGAGCAATTTAATTTTGAACGTGTCTGATCTCTTTAAAAATCTTTAATATAAGTGGTAGTGGTTCACTGGCGTATCCAGGATTTTGAGAAGTTTGTGTCCAAATATTTTTTTATGAAATATGGAGTACATCTCTTATCCACAGATCCCGAGAAATATGACTTTTTTGTACGCTCTTTTGTTCAAACCCCCAACGGGGGAAAAATATAAGCAAAAACAGCAGACTTAAAAAATTTAGTTTGTATGTTTGTTCAAGCATCAGTCAAAAACCGCTATATAGAATTCAAAGCGGTTTCCAGCTTTGCCTTACTAGGTGCCTAACTTAAAGTTTAGGATCAACTCTTCCGCAGTAATATCGATTAGTGCCATTTTACGCAGTGGTTGCTATAAAAGTTGGCCCAAAATATTTTTAGACATTTACATCACAGGGGAAAAAATGCTACTAGCCCTAACCCGATCGTGCTGGGTAATGCCCTGTCATGAAGGTGAATTTTTACCAGCTGTATGGACGACGAGTCATACGATCTCATAGAGGAAGCTGATGTCAGTCCGGGTCGTAAGTCTGAGAAATCCCGTAAACTCTGTATAATTTATACGGAAATTAAGGAGAACTTCCAGGAGTGTATCATGAAGCATTGAAAGATATTTTGGGCGATTTAGTTCTCTGGGGCTACTTTTCTCTTGACAAAGTATAAGATATTTGCCACTTGGAAAGGAGTTTGTGTTCCTCTGAATGGAAATATTCGTATGCCTAGAGTATATAAGAGATTGGTAGTGCTTTAGATCTCACTTTGTGTATTCAGCAAGCCTTGATGTGTTGGACATTCAGTTGGCCTTGATATCAAATAACAAGAAGATTTCTAGGGCAAGACCTTTGCTTATCTTTCCGTGGGACTCAAAGCAGTGGGACAAGTATACAACAGATAGATCTTTCTTGGCTCGCTAACTTCCCGCTTTTCTTTGGGGTGATACTATTCTTGTGGCTGCGTCCTTCAGAGCACCATCAGAACTATTTACGCTCATTCGTTGTATATTTGCTGATTGTGGTTACCAACAATGGCATGCACTCCAATAATAAGCGACGACACCAAACTCGTTTGTCTTTCTGTCTCTTTGTCTCTTTACTAACATTGAAATATAGAAACACAGCTGCATATCGCTCCAGAAGCTGCTCAGTCAATCACAATACATAAACAATTTCGTTGGAAAAGTTGGCAACAATTTGAAAGTCAACAAAATTTATCCATGAAAAATGTGAAGCTTCCACGCACCTTGTAGAACTCTATTGACCTAAATTCGGCTGCACGCTTTCGCATCCACTCGTATTGAGACAAACAAAAAAAAAAAAAAAACAACGAAAGTTTAATTCGTCTATGCGCTCTCTCGCTCGTATTCCACCACGTAGCAGCATGCAGCTTTCGGCGGGAGCTTTTTGCAACCTGTTTGCACTTTTCCTTGACAACTTTTTTCGTTTGCTTTTTGTTCGTTTTTTTTTTTTGTGTGCTTGTCGTGCGTGCTTGTGTCCTTCTGTTAATATCTTTCCATGGCCTTCCGCAAGGTTATGAGCAAGGTGTCCATGAATGTATGTGTGTGTGTGTGGGAGTGCAAGAGTATGTGCTTTTGTAGGCTACACATATAGACGTACGAAGGCACTGAAGAACAGGAATTTTCGTTAGTACAGTAATTGTTGTTGGTTCAAGTGTTTCCTTCATATTTTGCTTTGCTACTTGCTTTTGCTACTTTTCAATTCTATTTCACTTTTGTGCGTAAAACATTGATGATAAATTATGCTCTCTCATTTCATGGTTTTTTCTCTCTCACTCTTATTCTATTTCCTCGTCTCCTGCGGTTATTGTTTGGCTAGTAGGCTCGTATGAGGGAGTTCAATATAAGGCTCAAGGTTATCAGGTCAAGTATTTATAATTAGGACACATGTTTGGTTAGGGTTAAACTAGCACGTTAAGGGCGTTTTGAATAAGTTAATTGCAATGGTATAATTTACTCATATATATGTACTTATTAACACATACATATGTACATATATTTCTTTGAAAACAGTTAATCGCGGAAGTATGAAATGCTTGACTTGGGTATAATTTTGTAAACAATTTTTTGTTGATTTGATTGAAGAATGGTGTGTAGAACAATTTTTCCTTAAAAGTGAAAATAATAATTCACTAAAAATTATTATCAACTGGTCTTGAGCTCATAAAAACTTACAAAAATATGTAAAATAATATACAATAAAATAAAATAAAAAAAAAACTAAACAAAATAAAACCTTTGATTAAAATCTTTATAATTAAATGGACAGAAGTGAGGGGGAATAATAACCCCAGCAAGACTACTATAATTCCATTCATGAAGAGCAGATCCCTAAGTTGAATGATATGAGTCTCTTTGAACGGAGTGTTGCTTGAATGTGTAACCGATATAAAGTACCTCGGAGAGTCACGTTCAATTCAAAGCTCCTTTCATATGAGCGTCAGAAATGTGCTGTCGCAGAAGGAATATGGTCATAACACTGCAGGAAAATCTAGCCAGGCCCAAGACAAAATTTATCAAATTTTCCACCTTGATTTTTGAATGAAGAATTTTAAACATTTCCATTAATCCCAATGCAGAAAAAATTTCCACTAAATATAAAGCTGAGTGGTAATGAAGTTAAAGTTCCACTAAAAATAAAATAAATAAAAGTGAAACTCCACTCAAAATTGACTAAATAATAAAATTCCTAAAATAATGATTTGAATGTTAATAAAAATAGCAAAAAGCATTATCACTCAGCATTTATTTTTAGTGGCACACTATTTCACTCAGCACTAAAAAATTTTATTGAAAGGCTCTGTATTGGTAATGGAAATTGCCCATCAATGTACCAATTGCGCCCACGACTGCGTACAGCCAGCAAGTATGCAACAGTTTTCATATTTAAACTAAATCAAAGCGTCGAAATAGAATTTAATGCTATTAGCAGCCGCTAATAATACAACAAAATAGAGCAGCGATGCGTTAAAAAAATGCAGCGAACGTGGGCAAAAATGATTCCCAGCAGTGGGAGTTGAAAGAATTCAATTACTAGACTCACTGCCGCCAATGAGAGTTGTGTGGACTACAAAGCAATGTCTATCTATTACGAGGATTGTGTGTATGTATGAATGTTTGTTGAGTTATAACAGTGGCTTAGACAAAATATTGTGAAAGGAGGGAAGAATTAATAAAATTTTGCTATCACGAAGACTGATCGACTGGTGGAATCTATACTCCGTCAACATCTAGTCATCAGCTCTGATACAGAGTGAGCGCAACCCCCTTAATTTAGCCCGCGATTACACCACTAAGACGCAGCTCTAGCCCTATAAGTTGCTAATATGTGGCATCAGTTAAATTACACATAAACAAAGGTAACAAACACATTACGTTGACTTTGCTTTACGTTGCGTATACGCCCTGACGTCCCACATATTCTGCATTCATATCAGTGGTAATACATACATACATATGTACACACCGCGTATTTACATGCAGACCTTGTTCATCCTATCACATTGGTATGTAAGAATATTGTTCGTTGTATAAATAAGTAAAAGATGCTTGAGGGCGCATTAGTCAGCCAGTCAACATTATGGAAGCAAACAGTGCAACAACAGCAAGGCTAGCGTTTTGCGAAAATTGTCAACTATTTTGTTGCTGTTGTTGTTGGTTAGTTGCATGATGCTGCTGCTTACTGACATGGAAGCCATTGCAATTGCATCAGGTGCAATTGAATCAAATGCAAATTCGTTTTCCATGAAGGACTTGCAGAAGGCGAATGTAAAAGGAAATCGTTTGATGAGTTGTGGCTGGCAGGATAAGAATGAAACTTGGAGGTTATGCATACTCGTATTTGTCTTAAGTAGGATACACATTTTTTTTGTACACACATATGTGTTACCTTTTTAAATTTACTTCTTACTACTTTTGTATCAATATTTTTTTTTTACAATATTTCCAATGAAAGAATTTAAAAATTCAACTACTCTTAAAAAATTGTTTTTTTGGCTACAATTAAAATATTAAATTCTTAAAATTTTTTTATATTTTTTTTTATTAATTTAAAATTTTTTTTTTTTAATTGAAATTTTTTTAAGTTTTTTTTCTAATAATTTTTTTTTGTATTAATAATTAAAAGTTTTTTGTTGAATTATTAAAAAAAAAACCCAAAAACAACAATAATTTTTCACTGCAGAAAAAAATGATTAATAGGTCTACAGCGCGTACCAAACCAGGATACTTCAAATATAAAGGCCGGAAACACAAGCTTATTGTTTGTGTAAAATCTCATTTTTTTTAATTGTTAATATTTTCTTTAAATTTTTTTTTAATTTATATTTTTTTTTTTTTTTTTTCATAAATTTTTTTTTATTTTAAATTTTTTTTTTTTTTTAATTAAAATTTTTTTAAAATTTTTAATATTTTTTTAAAATTTTTTTTTTTTAAAATTTTTTTTTTTTGGCAGAACTTCGTTTTATTTGTCATAAATTTATGTATATCGGACGGAGTCGATTCCAACTCTCTAACGATTTGACATGGAAAGACCCATAAGTTGTGGTTCAACTAGCCGATAGCAAAACATATAAAAACATACATATATGTAAGACGGCTTAAAATGGTAACAGAGGAGTACAAAGCGCTTTGGGCTATTACTGAGAACCAATTCTTATTTCTCATGGAAGCGAAGGCCCACATTGAACTACGTATTAGCTCGAACACCACATAGCTCAAATCAGAACTGGTCAGGTATTTCAAGTTGTCAGACATCACATAGCTTATTCATACGTTGAAATAGGAGTGCGTTGTCGAGATATGCGTTACTATAGTGAGCATACACAACTATTTACTACTTTTCCTAGGAATCTCGAAATTAAATTCCAGCATTAATAACAAACATCTTCAATTACAAAAATTCTCCTATTTTCCCTTTATCCAGAGACCACAATATAAGCTGATGTGGAGGGTAGTTTCACTGCTTCTCTTTGTCAACTCTTGGTAGCTTTTGATAGCACGTTGTGTGGTATAGTGGCTTTGCTTGTCCGATAGCGATAGACAACCCAAATTCACTTGAATTCTATTCACTGTTTAGTTGCCCTTGGCCTATTTACACCAAGTTGATTGTATGCATATATATGTATGTATATATATACATATAAAGTAAGTAAGTGGAAGCAATAGCAGAAGGAAAGAAAGGAGTGCTTGATGGTGTGCGTAATTTTCCCACTTTGTGATAATATTTGTATTATTTATGCCATTTTTGTGCTTTGGAATTTTAGAAATGTAACCAAGGGGGCACATATACACATACATATGAATTCTTAGGGTCATAGTCAAATCGCGTTCCATCGGCTTACAAGATTATTCGAAAATAAACACAATTTCATGTCTGTTATAGTCAGCTTGAAAGACATTTCATGTTGAAAATGGATTTTTAAAATGACAAAATCATATTTTAAGTTGACATTTTGATGTGAGAGCTGAAAATTATTCGATGAGAGAAGGAATAAAAGAAGTAAAAAATAATAAAAATCAACGAATCTTCCGACCTCTTAGAAACACAATAGTGAAAAGGACACGATAAAATGCTTTTCAAAATGAGAAGGAGCTTCGACAGCGCCGCTGTCTTGCATAAAACATAAATTTGCTAAATTTTAATATTTATAACAGGCTATGTGTTTACCTTTTTGTTATATTAATCTTCCTTTCACCTCTTAATAATTTTTGGGTACTAAAAAATAAAAAAGGTATGAATACCAAATACTCGTGAAGTTTAATGTGCATCCTGCACATAAATTTAGTTAAGCGAGAGATAGCTCAATGGTTGAAATCCAATAACAAAAAAATTATATTATTTTAATTATTTGCGTTTACTCTCATTTTCTTTCTTTATTTTATTTTAAGTGTTTTACTTTATTCTTTTTATTTTTGTGTATTTTATTCTCTTCTCTTTATCACTTTATCCTTTTCTTTTTAATGTCTGCTTGCCGCAGTCATCGTGTTAAGGCACGTCTAACGAGCAAGTATCAATAAGCGAACCACTTGAATACACACACACGTACATAAGCAGACCGTCACATATCAGCAAGCAGTCAACCAAGAATTTCTGAACACGAGTACTAAGAAAAATCTCACTTACAATTTAGATATGGAAAAGAGGGCACAACCCCTGGTTATATTGACTTTCAATTCGTTATAACTCTGGCAAGTTTTACACAGGGGCGAACCTTATTACAAAATTAATTTTGAGGGCCACTTTCTCTAGTTTTGAAGATCACCATCTTTTTAGCAATTCAATCGAAATGAACATTTAATAATTTTCAGCTTTTGAAAAAAATAAAAGCAAAGAAATAAATAAAAATATTCTTAAAAGATTATTCTCCTCCATCCTGCTTTGGTTATATTATTCATTATCAAAAACCCACAGGTAATAAATATATTTAAAAGCTTTTCCAATTGACTGAAGTTATCCCCTTCTAGCTATTTAAGTTAAGCGCAATCACAAGGATAACTTTTAGCGTTTCGCTATGAGGATTTAAAGTTTCTGCTGGAAAAAGTAACAAAACAACAAAAAATCACTATTAGCGCACTTCTATGTGCTTAACTTTGTGCAGTTTCTTTTGTTCTACGGCTGCTGCCTCGTTTACAACGGCGCACAAGTGGAGCACAAGAGTCAAACGATAATATTTCATTTCGCTCAAAATATACTGCACTTCCCATTGGGATATCTCCGGGCACTTTGTTAAGCTAACAACTAGCACTTGAGGGCTGCAACAAAAAGTGTTCATAAATGTTGGCGGTATAAGTTACTTTGATATTGAGCCAAGTTCGCTTTATTTTTGTTACACATACATATGTATATGTATGTACTCGTACTCGTATATGTATATAAGAATGTAATGTGGCCAACAAGCAATGAGCTTGTTTCAAAGTTTCGCCAAGTATTGACTGATAACAATCGCTGGCAAAGCTGTCAGAATTTTAATTTTAAACTATTTAGTTGTCACTGCTTTTGGCAATGCTGCCACGTACTCTGCCACATTTGGCAACAAATTTTTAGAGCAATTGAATTAAATTATTATCCCAACAAAATAAACAAATACTAAACTGTGACATTGTGGGAGGAAGTAATTGATTTTTGGAAATTTTAATTTGTTGTTGACAGTTTGCGGCATAATTCATAGTTAGAACACATAGAAACTATGAGAATCCAGTCTATAGGATGGCCGCTGCTATTTTAAGGTCATGAGAATTGGGTAAATATTTATTTTAAACAAGCAGATCAGGGAGTGCTTATCTTGCCTAAAATTTGATTTACCTACAATTGAGAAATTGTACTCTCCGCCCTCCCCAATTTACGCTTCCTCTTATTTTTGCTCGTTTTGCTTTCATCTACAGCCATATCACATTCCTCTTCTTTACCTTCTGCATTTTTCTCTAACACCTCTACATCTCAAATTTACTCTTCCTATTCCCCTTCTTCTCCGCTAAATTTTCAAAAGTTTTTTGTTTTTTTTTGGTATATAGAACACCTGTCAATATATAAAATATCATTGACGTGACTTAAATAAATTCCTTGTTTTGTTGAATTCCAACTTTTTATAGCCTGGGAGCTTTTCCAAAAACGATATATTACCAGCGAGCTCCTGAACCTATCACGAAAGTTTTAGAGGGATCGACAATTAAATATGGATGCTAATGAAGCACAAACAAAGCACAAAAATATGTGGGCGCGACACCGCCTATTTTTTTAAAATTATGTAGGTCTTCACTAAAGGTCAAATATATCCAAATATCATTAATTTAGATCAAAAATGTTCAGAGTTATGACGAATTCAAATTTTATATATACTGGGGGTGTGGCACGGCGTACTTTTCTAAAGCTATACCCAGTGAACCCAAAGAAATACTGTCAAAGTTTCATAAAGATCCGTCGAGTATTTTGCACATTAATTTTTATTTATGAGAAGGAGGAGAATATGACATTCACAACTGTCACACCCCAATGCTATTTCAACGATTAGCAAAACAAAACAGAACATTTTACGTCAAACGCTCACTCTATTATTATCACATCCATTATTTACATATGTATTTGTATTTCAAATAAGATGCAAAGCGCGTTGCATCAAATTATTTCACTATTTTCTTCTCTCAATGTTTTGCTTACATTAAGCAGCGCAAACAGTAAACTGAATAGAAAAAAAAACAAAAAGAAAAAAAAAAGTAAAAAAAAAAAAAAAAAGGAAAAAAAAGGTAAAAACAAAAAAAAAAAATAAAACGACTAACAGCAATGCACTTCGCGTGCGCTTTATGGAAGTTTTCGCGCGCACATTAATCGGCGCTACGTTGCTCTGCTCTCCGAAAAATTTCGGCGCAATGTCGTTAGTATTGTTGTAAGTGAATGTTTTGTTTACTTGACGCTTGTGTGGGAATTGAAAGATTACACGCAAATGACGCTGAAAGGCAGCAGGGAATTCAACACACATAAAAGATGCAAAATGCCATTTGGAAAAGTGAGAACTAATAGCGTTTGCGGTTACACAATTGAGTGCGCTAGATGCAGGGCTCCAAGATAAGAGTGAAACGAAAAATGGTAAGAAAATCTCACTGAGAGTATTTTTAATGAATTTAACTGAAGATGAGAGGAACCTAAATTGAAAGTGAATTAAAATTTATCTTGAAAAGAAAACGAAAATAATTAAATTTAAGATATTAAAAGAAAGTTATTTGCGTGCACTGGCTAGCTTATACACACAATTTTCAAAACAATATACATATATACATAGGTAGATGTATAAAAAGCAGTGACAAAGTGAGATCGACGGAAGATTTAGAAATTAGTATGCAAATGGAAATGAAATATTTATAGCACAACAAAAGCTGTCATTGTTAACTTGAACTATATGAACTGAGCGATTGACAGTTTCAATAGACGGACTAGAAAAGAGAGATATATGTTTGTAACCGCTCTAACTTTCTCCTAGGCAGTATAGGGCGTGGAGAGGGGGTTGCCATCAAAACAATGGAAAAAGTAGCATGAAAAAATTTGATTCTTGTCTAATAGTATTTTCTAAATATATACAATATATGTACATATGTAGGTAAGTATAATTACTAGTGCTCACGTGTATGTATATGTATATTTATATTTAGAAATACAGTGGTGAGCTTACAATGGAAACGGTGCTTTATGAAAAAGGCGAAGATTTGATGTTCCTTTCCCTTAACATATTTTGATTTTGTTTGCTTTCTCTAAAGTCCTTTTTTTACTTTATTGTACTCTATTGTTTTCTTTTCTTGCTCATCCTTTACTTTACTTTCATTTCCTTTTCTTTGCCTTGGTTTTATTTAAATTTTTTGTTTTTTATATTTCATTTCGTTTTTTTAAATTCTATTTTGTTTTACTTTACTTTATTTTATCTTATTTTGTTTTAGTTTTATTTTATTGTTTTTATTTATCTTGTTTTAATTTATTTTGTTTTTTATTTTATTTTATTTCATTTCGTTCATTTTATTTAATTTAATTTAGTTTAATTTATTTTCATTTAATTATTTTTCCTTGCCGGCTTGAGGTCAGTTGAAATTCCAAAATAAAATGAAATATTTTTGAAAATTTTTTCGTCCAATATATTTCGATTACCAACGGTAATCGTCTTCAGGGTCACAATATTTTAATTTAATTTAGTTTAATTTATTTTCATTTAATTATTTTTCCTTGCCGGCTTGAGGTCAGTTGAAATTCCAAAATAAAATGAAATATTTTTGAAAATTTTTTCGTCCAATATATTTCGATTACCAACGGTAATCGTCTTCAGGGTCACAATATTTTAATTTAATTTAGTTTAATTTATTTAAATTAATTTTTTTTTAGTTTTATTTTATTATTATTTTTTAAATTTTTTTTATAAATAATTTAATTTAATTTTATTTTTTAATTTAATTTTTTTTTTAATTTAATTTAATTTTTTTATTATGTTTCATTAAATTCAATTTAATTTTATTTCATTTAGTTCATTTTATTTAATTTAATTTTTTTTTAGTTTAATTTTACTATTATTATTTTTTTTGTTCTGTTTTATTGTGTTTATTTATTTTATTTTATTTTATTTTATTTTATTTTATTTTATTTTGTTTTATTTTATTTTATTTTATTTTATTTTATTTTATTTTATTTTATTTTATTTTATTTTATTTTATTTTATTTTATTTTATTTTAATTTAATTTATTTTTTTTTTTCTTTTGAATAGCGAAAGGCTGGATTTCATATGAATTGAAGTTCGGCATTGAATTCCTACAAGTTTTGACCCAATTATAAACTTCTGAGACAGTATCTAATTACTAGACCACCACTGTATGTCGTGCTCCACAGATAATATCTCGTTCCATATTTATTTGAATTATGTATGCGCGCGTAGTTAAATGACTTTTGTGTGTACAGAATTATGCCACTAGAGCAAGAAAACGTCATCACCGATATCACAATGAGTCATCGAAATAACAAAAACCCAAGAGAACAGTCAGTCATTGGCACTTACGTAGTACGTTCATCTTGTGGACGGTGAGTTACGTGGAGGTGGTGGGTTAATGCTAGTGACAGTGATTTACATAGTGGCACAGCAGAAATATAGAATCAAGGCCTGCTTTTGTAATTGCTAGCTGGTTGAGTATTATTTTACGTAGGTAGTCGAGTGATTAGCATATTTTACTTTGGATTCCGTTGTTAAAATTAAAAATGTATTTCTTATTAAATTTGACTTACTTTTAAATCATCATTTCTAATAATGAACAATTAATTATCCCTTTAAAGCTTACCGAAACCCATTGACATTGTTCTAAAAATCAGAATTCAAATTACCTGCAAATAAAGAAAAAATATTTAATTAATTAATATTTTCGTCAAAAGCGTGAATTTCAAATAAACAAAAAACTGCAAAGAGATTATCTACTAAATTGTAAAAATCAATATTTACTTATTTACATTATATGCTGCGTGTTTCAATTGCTAATAATATGAAAGATATTCAAGCAACGACCCTCACCAGTTGCATTTATGTATGTACATACATTTCTACAAGGGAACATAAAATTAAATTTTCTTTTCATCACAAAATCAACATTGCTTCCATTAAATTTCTATTAAATATAAATGTTCGATTGTTACAAATGCGTACACATACACACAAACTCAGCTGCATACATACATTGACTAGGAAGAGCTATAGGAAATTGTGGTTCCACTGAATGCATAAAATATGTACCAACTTGTAGATGAGAAAGATGTAGCTGATGATACGAAAAATGTTTTTTACTTGGGCTACTTCAAATTAGTTTTGAATTGGATCAAAGTGTGCAATTATTGGATTGTGTATGAGATTTTCATGTCAAATCGTTAAATATTTAGGTGGAATCGACCTCTTGCGTACTGCAAAGGAAAAATTTAATTTAATTTGAAACAAAAAAAAATATTTTTCAAAATTTCACTTTTTTTCTGTTTTTTAAATATATTTTCCCAGTATTTCCAATATTTAAAAAAAAAAACTTTAAATTAAATTAAAAAAATAATATATCAAAAATCCAAAAAAGTAAAACATAAAAAATAAAACACAATAAACAAAAATAAAATAAAATTTAAAAAATAAAATAAAATAAAATATTATATAAAAGTTTAAGGGAATAAACAAAAATAAAATAAAGTTAAAATAAAAAAAATAAAATTAAAATTAGACTAAGGGCGAAAAAAGGTCAAGACTAAGGTCGAAATATCGAAATGGAATAATAAATAGCAACACATTACATATCTTAAAAAAAAAATAAAAATAAAATAAAACCTTAAGAAATTGAATAAAATTAAAAAAAAAAATTAAAAAAAAATAATATACCGAAAAAACAAAAAAACGCTAAGGTCAAAAATTAAATTAATAAAATAATATATGTATAAAAATCAAAAGGAATAAACAAAATTAAAATAAAACTGATTAAATAAAAAAGAATAAATTAAAATATAATTTAAAAAAATTTAACAAAACAAAATAATATACAATAAATCAAAAAGAATAAACAAAAATAAAATAAAATTAGAAAAATAAAATAAAATTAAAAAAATATATATTTAAGAAATAAAAAAAAAATAATATTTAAGAAATAAAAAAAAAAAATTTTAAATTTAAAACAAAATCAAATAAAAAAAAAAACAAAATTATATTAAAAAATAAATAAAACACAGTCAAATAAAATAAAAATAATTACAAAAAACCAAATTAAAAATAGAGACTGTAGAAAGAGGAAAGAAAAGAGAAGGAAAATATGCTAAAGGAAATGAAAGAACGAAATAGATAGTAAGAGGAAAAATAAAAAGAACAGTAAATAACAAAAAAAAAATAAAGTTTTGCTTTTAAATTGTAACCACTGGACGTTGCCGAATTTAATTTAATTTATGTGCAGGATACAGATATTTACACAGCAAACTTGAAGACTGTTTTTCTTTCCATTTTCTTTTATCGAGTTATTCCCAAAACAAAAATGCTTTGCAGCTTATCTCCTTTGGGGGGGCACGTGCGTCACACATATGTAAGTGTTAACTAACCTTCGATTCGTTGTGGTTGAAGCAACACGTTTCTGAACTTTAAATACATTTACACACATGGCTATGTGCTCTCCTACTACCAGTTGTGTATATGTGTGTATAATAGAATTATGATACATACATACATAAATGTTTATTTATTTATTACTGTGAAAAAAATAGAAGACCCGAGAAAAATGTACGCCAAGGCAATAAAAAGGCACGTCTAGCTAAAAGTGAGAGTATTTAGCTAAATTGAAGCGAAAGTGTGAGAGCGCGCAAGCTTACTGTGAAAACATTTACTTGTAGTTGTAGGATACTTTTTTTTTGTAGTGCTGGAAAAAAAACTCCATTTCTAGCATGGGTAGATACTTGCTAAAGATTTGTAATTCGACATTGACTCTGTAACAAGCCACAAAATCAACACGAAACGAGATGGACCATACAGAGCAAAGAGAGAGAGAGAGAGAGTTTAGCATTTCCATGTGTAAAAATACTATGAGCTTTAACCACCCCTCAACTCAAACCCCAAATTTCAAAATATGCGTGTAAAGCGCATATAAATTATAAATAGGAAAGAGCGGGAAGGAGTATGAAAATGAGCTGGGGTTCTTTAGCAGATTGAATGTCATGGCATTTGGTTCGAACGACATACCTGGCTATTAACACCCTCACACAACAAGCTTCACAGTGTGCTTGCTATTGAACAGAGAGACAAACGTTTATAGAAAAAATACAAACAACGTTAGCACAAAAAGCTTTCGCTCTTTCAACAAACTATGCAGCGCTCGTATGAAAGTGAAATTTCTAAAGTAACATTTGCAATTGAACTGTCCGACGGTGCGGTGGACAAAAACGCAAGAAAATTCGCATACAATTCGCGCAAAGCTACTGTTTTTATTAGAACCAAGAAAAGTGGCAGAAAGTTTCTTTTTTCTTTCTTGAATAATAAAAAAAATCGTTTTGTTTAAGTTGCAAAAAAACACAAATTTCAACGGGGTAAAAAATTTGTTTTTTGTTTAGAAATTTTCATTGTAATTAAAACGAGCCCAAAACGCGTTTAAGACGTGCGGAAAAATTCCAAGTTAGAGAAAATATTGTGGAGAAATACTATGTGATACAGCGAAGAAAAAAAAAAGTTACAACAAAAATAAATATATGTATACATAGCAGTCTATATATATATAAAAGAGCGAGCCGTAAGGTGATTTTTCGCTGCACATTTTAAATTATAGCAAAATATAATAAATAAAAAATAACAACAATAAAAAAACTAGCTTAATATTGTTAATTAATAACTGTTAATTTTCGCATGTCTGGCACGGCGGTAAGTGCATAAGCCAGCTGTACACCAAATAAAAAATAAAACAAAAAAAATGTATAACTAAATGAATTTCAATCATTTAGTGATTACAAAATTAAATGAAATACACAATTTACTCTACAACAACAACGCTTTATACGTTAACATATGTCGCATTCGACAATTGCTCTACACTGGCCCTTGCCGTTGACGCCTGAGAGTCGGGCGTAAGTTGAGCATTGAGAAATTCAAGCAAAAAAGTAAACGAAGAGTAAGAAAGTCGAAGTAAAACGCACGATATTTGTTGACGCAAAAGCAAATACGAAAATGGAAAGCGTTGTGCAAAAGGAAGTAGCAAAAGTAAAATAAAAGGCCAAAGGCAATAGTAGAACGACGCAAGCCAGCAGAGCATACAAAACAAAACGACAAAATATTAAAATTAAAACACCCCACCAATACAAATGAAAGTTTATAATAACAAGTCATAAAAATACAAATGTATAAATAAAGCTAAACAAGCAACTGCGGGGGTTATAATAGGAGCTCAGGGGGGTGACATTTAGGTGGAAGTTGAAACAACAAACAAGCAACATGTTGCTGATTCGAAAAAAACGGGCATGAGCAACATTTGATAATTGCAACAATAAACAATTTACAAGCAACAAATTCATATTGCACACACTCCCACACAGACGTATTTCTATAATTTAAAAAAGCAACACTAAAGGATTATTTAATTTTTGAGGCATTTTCATTATGTTTGGAGGTCTTCAATCGCGCGATTTTAATTCAAAATTTGCATTTTATAATACGGTATAAATTTAGTGTGGGGTTGTGTGATTACTCGATCAATTTAATTTTTACTTCATAATTTTTTCAATTAATCCAAATTGCTAAGGGCTTACGATTCCGAGTAATTTTGTCTTTAACGACTATCCAGGATGTCATTACTAATAAATAAAATTTTAGGCATAAACAAATCGAATAAGATTACAAATAGAATTAATCAAAATGTGATTAAGGGAGTAATTAATTAATTTAATTAATCGACAATGGTTGTTCTGGATAAATAATTTTCTACATGTGATTATCTATTAAACAAATTTATAATTCATTATCTTTATACAAGAGTTATTAATAATTTTAATTAATCTATAACAGTTATTCTCTTCTTATTGGATTAAAAAAAATTATAACTTTATACAAATGATTGACTACAAATGATTACAAATTTTACTGAATAATCAATTTAAATGGGCAATAATCAAAATGGGATTAAGACAGTAGTTTATCGTTTTACCAAAGCTTCTCCGGTTGTCCATGTAACATCCATGCAACATAAATGTTTAGCAACATGTTGCTGAGGCGCACACTGTTGCATCAGTCAAGCAACGCTGAGTGCACAGTTCAATGTAAAAAAGAACACAAGAACAAACAAATACAAAAAGAAAAAAAATTAGAAACTTTTCTATTCATGTTTTGTTGTTAAAATACAAACAAATGCATCTTTAAATGCATACTAGGGTGGGGGAGCTATTTCACAATTTGTCGCTATTGAACTGAACATGAACTAAACATTTTATTTTAGATTTTTAAAAATTATTTTCCACAATTCAGTTCCTTAAATGATTGGCTTTTCAAAATTATCGATTGTTCCAATCGCGACGTAAATAACATATCTTGAACATATCAGACAAACTATGATATTATTAAAGGTATTTTAGCTTAGTCCAGTCAATATTTTGGGCGATGTTTCCGAAAGAAATTATGTACACCCTAATGTTGAATATTCAGACAAAATGTATTTATTGCTTGTGTACATGCAATTCAATATACAAACTGATTTAATGTTCAATAAAAACTAATTAATAAAATACAACAAAACAAGTTAACATATGAATGCAATAAAAAAGCAAACATCTTTAACTGAATGATCCCTTGCATGGGAACTGAATGCCCCAACTATTTGCACTTGAAATTTTTAACGTATGGAAAGTGTTTCGAATAACAAAAAAAAATATATTTGGATTATTTCCAGATCGTCGCGCAGTAGGTATTAAGTGCAAGTAATTGAGTGTGAGCATAAGAAATCAAGCCCTCCAAGAAAAGAACTTACAAGATATTAAAAAAAAAAAAAAAAAAACACATTGCATGTTTCAAGCGATAACGCAAATACAAAATGGAATAAATAAAAAATAAACAAATCGCAGGAAATCAATCAGCAATTGGCAAAAGAAAAATAAAAAATATATATTTAACAAACAATTGGGAAAATGTGGAAAGTAAACAAAATGAAAACTCAACTGCACCAATCAACTACACCAGTGTAAAAATAGCAAAACATAACGATAACACAAACAACAACCACAACAAAATCAAATATGTACATACAAATGTATGTAAATCAACAAAACAATATAAACACATACGAAAATGTGTTTGTTAACAAATATTAATGGTTTTTAGCTGTGATATAACGTCTAAAGATAATTTGAAACGGTAGGAAAAGAACGAAAATAAAACCAAAACACAAATAAATTTATGATATGTGCATATTAGAGTTATTTGTTCATATATGTATATGAGCTCAAATATTTTCTTTTTATATATATATAGATTATTTACACATATGTATGTTTATTTGCATTCAAATTATTCAATTATTACGTATGTACATTGCCGTTAATTACCTAATTAGGGGTGGCTAAAAAGCCATAAAGTTGAGTGGTACTCAACAAAAAAAAAATATAACATTTGCTAATCGAATAATAACAAATTATGGGAGATAAAAAAGAAAAGCATAAAATAATATGAAATTTAAAACATTTCAGGAAAATGAAGAAGAACGGAAAAGAGTTCCTAAAATTTGTGCTGATTTGGTCTATTCTATCGGAATGAGTTCCTTTAATGTCTTTCCTCTTTTCTGAAACATTTTGTTCGACGTGTAGTCCTTCATTCATAGCTACTAACCAGAGCGGTTTTGTTGTTGTATTTGTTTTTTTTCTCTCCCACATTATAATCCAGAGAACAGATATAAATATATATGCACTATAAAGAGAACTATACTAACCAACAACCACAGACATTAGATAACGATTAGGGGCCGACTAGGTAACGATGTAATGCAAAACACAAAAACAACACTCAAGCAATCGCATTATACCTATATAACTATCCCAACAACACATACATATGATTTCTAACCTTAAAGGACAACTCGAGAAACACTGCAGAAACATAGTGTTCTCAAACCAAATGGGACACAGTTCTCAAATCAAGAAACTAGAAGTTCTCCAATCAGTTCTAATGACATTATTCAAAGGTATTCTAAGGTCAAAGGCTTTGTATTAGTTCTCTAATCATCCACGAGTCGTTTACTAGCATAGTTCTCTAGCAGCTTTCTCGAATCGAGGAATAATAATTTTCTAATGTGACAATGAAATTTTCTCCAACTTTAGAGACTACCTCCAGCTATCTCTCTCTCTGTCTATAAGTCGTCATTTTCCTTTTTCTAATTGTGTAGACAATGTGGTTGTATGGGTTTAGCTGGTTTTGAGCTGTACTAATATACCCAATACGATAGCAAAGATTTAAAAAGGGTTGCCACCTGTTACACCATTTTTTTTTAATGTGAAGTCAGCTTATACTTAGTTAAAAAGGGTTGCCACCCTTACTGTTTAGTTGGTTTATATAGTTTATAATTTTTATATACAATAAAATTTTAATCATATCATTTCTGTTTTTTTTTTTACAGCTAAAGCAGACAGAACAAGGGTTTTTTTTTTAGAATTTTCGTCTGTATATCTGTATGTTTGTACGCACATCAGTGATAGAAAGCTTTGTAGAACTAGATGCAATTTTCAACAAAGTATTGCTGGATATTCAACTTAACCCTTAATGGCATCCCTAAGAAAAATTACGTATATCACCAACCTGAGTCCCCAGGACTCACATTTAACATTTAAAGAAAAAACTTAGAAATAATTATTTTTAATTTATTTTTTTTTTATTAAAATATAGATTGCAAGTGCTTTTAACATAAAACAGTTAGAAATTATGATTAAACTTAACATAAATTTCATTTTTGTGAAATCTTTCTGAGATCATAAAAACAAACATAAAAACTAAACACTTCAGGTTAAATGAACATAAATCATATTAAAAATGTAAAAAGAACACAAAATTTTATATTTATAGCTTAAACATATACCATTAAGTAAAAAATCAGGCACAAAAGGGTTAGGCCCCATACAAAAAAAAAAATCGTGCAGAGGGTGAAATCACTCATTGGTTGCACATGCAGCACACACTTTTTTGGCACATGTGAGACAAATGGGTTGTTTACAACGGAAGCAAAGGTAAGCAGTTTTGGTTCTTTTTTTATAATCGCATGTATAACAATATTTTCTATTCTCCCTGGGCAATTTATTACATATTATATTTTACGAATTAATAAAAACCTTAAACAAAATTTTGTCACACAAAACACCACCATGAGTCCCCGGGACTCACGCTCACCAAAATCAAAGCATCCAAACACTCTTGCGCTAACGTCCGTTCAACCACGCGTTCTTCACACAACTGCAGGAAGGTATACGAAGAAGCTGTGCCTAAACTAAAAAAACGCGTCTGTTGTAAAGCTTCTAAATTTTGAGTGAGTCCCAGGGACTCAGGGTGTGCGATTAAGGGTTAAAGTTTAGGAGCTGTTTTAAAGAAAAATTGTACTCCCGCTGTAAACAGTGGTGGCGAGAAAAATAGCCTAAAAATTGTTTAATACACAGACCGGATACCGATGTAGATATTGCCTAAGAAAGCATATTTTACACGAATAAACACACACACACATACGTAAACTAGAAACATTTATGTATTAGTTAAGCGAAATCAAGGTCAGTAAAAAGTACTTAAGTATTGAGCTCGTTACATGAACGATTATAGTTGTCAAAGTAGTTGGTTAGTAGTTAAAAGTAAAGAAAAATGGCTGGTAAAATACAGACTTGTTGACTGCAAAGTAGGAAACAAAACAAACAACAAAAAAAACGAAAATAAACAATGGCTGCAACAACAACAACTACGTTTCAATTCAGTCAATATGTCACTAACGTAACGACTTACTACTAACATTCAGCCACACGCATACGCTACGTTTAGTAAAAAAAAAGGGGCGGAAAAAAGTTTTTTTTTTTGTGCATCCCCCTTGTCCTTGTGTGACTTTGTGCGCGTTTGTGAAAAAAAGCTAAACGCGTTGTTACAACAACTAAAACACACAGCGCTTTATCTAAGCCTGGTTACGTACGTTAAAAGGTAAAAAAGCAAGAGAAAGAGACAAAAAAAAAATTAGAAAATCAAAACGCAATGCCAATGTCATAGGTAAGCTCTTTTAAGTTTAGCGCACGCCTCAGCATACGAGTATGTGGGGGCGGGTGTAGGATAGAGCAATGAATTTACTTGCGTGACTGCATTTGCAAAAATACAAAAGAAAAGCGCACAAGTAAATGGAAAATACACAAAAGTTTTGCTGGCTGTGCAATAAAACCCATGACATATGTATCAGCGTCTAAAACAATGTCGAGCAGATAGAGAGAAACAAAGGGAAGTGTGTAAGCTCGTGGAAGCAGTGAAATGTTTGCTATGAAATACTTCTTTGCGGGTTTTTGGTGGGTAGGAATGTTTGCTCGGGATGATTGTACTGCACCACTTCCATTCACTCGTGTGCTCCTCTTTCATCTTTCATTGTAAGTTTAACAAAGTTTTTCTAAACTCGAAATACTCATTAGGTAGCTAGTGATTCAATTAAACTAATGCCATGAAAGTATCCACGGACAACAAAGAGTAATGTGCGGCAATGTTAAATTGTGAAAAGTTTTGTTATTATTGAGAGTGGAATAAATGTTTTCGATATTGGAAAGGGATTTGCATGTTTGCTGCTTATATTTTGAGCCTAGTACAAACTTTCTTTTGGACTACAGGTTGGGGAAAAAACCTTTTTAGAGTCAGAAAGTTTTTTTCATACCAGACCTGGTAAATTCCCATTAGGATTGAGAAATTAACTGATGGGGTGATTATTTTAATTTTTTTTTTAAATCCGAAATTACTAATTGATCAGGTCCTTCCAAAAAATTGTTCTAAAAATTATAATTAAAAAAATGAAGCAAACAAAATTCAAAAAATTATAAATACAAAATTATCAAAAAAAGAATAAAAAAAAACTAAAAATAAAAAATTAAAAAAATAAAACAACTTCCAAAAACTATAAATAAGAAAAATAAAAAAAAATCCAGAAATAAAAAATTACAAAAAAAAAAAAAATTACAAAAATTAAAAAAAAACAACAAAATTAAAAAAAAAACAAAATTCGAAATATAAATAAATTAAAGAAATTCAAAACATAGAAAAATTGTAAAAATAAATATTGTCAAAATTGATTACTTTTAAATACATATAATATTAATAAAATAAATTTTTTAAGCAACTTTCAATTTTTTTTTTATTATTTTGGATGTTTTTGGCATATGTACCTATTTTTGTCTGCAACACACAAACCTAAAAATAATCAAAAGTAATCAGAAAATTCTTTTTGATTACCCTTTGATTTATTGGTTTATTTTTGACCAACAACATTTTTTGGATCTTTTTAATCTATTTAAGTCTATTATTTTAAATTTTTGCGTTTCCAAAAAATAATCAATTTTAAGATTTTATATCTTCAAAGCAACCAAGAGGCGTTTGAAACCATTCTCGTTTCAATTCCATTTTGGTACTTTGCATTATTAAATTTTTTTCCCAAAAAACCGCGTCTCTAATCACAAACGTGCATCCCCAACACTCCTGATTTCGGTTGTCATTTATGAAATCTAAAATGCTAACCATTAACACGTAAGTACGAGAACATGTAGGTAAATGAGAACACGTCAACATGAAAAGGGAAAAGCACTAATACCTTCATGTCTATATGCATACATAATCAGAGGATTTAGATACCCGTTAAATTAACGTAATAAGTGAAAGTGAAGTTGATAAATTTGGGCAACGGAGTAATTGAGTACGGAAGTAAAATATTTACCCCGATCAAATTTACATACGTAATGGCTTTGTCTATGTAGTAGAATTAAATATGTAGTATGTGTACACATAGCTACACTGAGGAAAATCCACGTTTACAACTTTGTCTGCCCAGAGACTTTAAACAGGCAACTCCCGTACATTACTCATTATATCATGACCGGCGATTAAGACGACATTTAAGACAAATTCTGTGACATTATTTAAGCTTAGTGGTTTGCGAACTCAGGACGTGTGGCGTGCCTAGCACTCTACCGCTTTGCTACTACACATTTTGGAAAATATTTTTGAAAATTTTAAAGCCAATTAAAACTATTCAACAAATACCATTTCGTATAAATTTTTTATTCGTACGCACTTAGCCACTTGCGAATAAAAAATGACCTAACATATTATTTAGACAATTTTTAACTTTTCAAGTATTTCGCACAAATTCATCACTTACATGGTTACTTTCAGCCTAAATAAATTTTTGATAGCATACTGTTTGGAATATTATTTTTCATCTTTCTTTAATGAGAACTAAACCACTTAAGCGAGTTTGACCGGGTTCACTGGCTAATTATCCGCGTTTTGTGATTTCTGTTAGCAACATCAAAGAAGCGCAAGTCCTTCTCCACTTGAGCTTTTGTCACCAAAAAAGCGAGATTTCTAAGCTTGTAAAGCTCATTTATTATTCAAAGTATCATTTTCCTCAGTGTACCTACATAAGTTTGCCCATACTCGATAAATGAATGAACAGCTTTTTTGAACGAACCCTGTGGCTTAATTTAAATTTAATGAAAGGGACATATAATGCCTGGAAAATCGTTTTTTAAGTTGGTAGCATTTAGTTAGTAAAAAAAAAAGAATGTTAGGCTTCTGTTAAGAGGAAAAAACATAAAGAAATAATTTTTTTTTCAATTTATCAAATTTAATATACGTAAAATATATGTTCCATTAGATTTAGGCGGTTTTCTTTGACTTTCGTATTCGAATTGAAATTTCAAATTTTAACAAAAGCGTCCTGCTTTGCAGCAAATCAAAACGTGAGTGTCACAAATCTGCACTGCTCTCATACGCATTTAAGTATTTTGCAGTTTATACTCTGTGGGATAGTCACTTGAAGTTGCTCTCAGCAATATGCGAAACTTAAATAATTTCATAAACGAGTTGTTATGCGGTCATGTGAAAGCCAAGCAAATATTAGTCGAGTCTACGGAAAATTATGCAAAACATACCCACGCACTTATTTATACGAGTACACACTTTTAAGTATGTATGCGACATGTCCACATGATACTTAAAAATAGATTAACACAATAGCTACATACAAAGTTGCTGTGTCGATTATATGAAAGGATTTTTACTAGGCAAATGCAGCAACAATGAAAATAGCAACTAAAAATATCCTCGGAGTATCGTTAGTGAAGTCCCAATTGAACAATTTGCATTCAAATGTTTGAAGTAGATTAATGCAGCAAGACATACTGAGGCAGTTGTAGACATTTGTAGGTACATAAACTTATGTATACATGGAAAAGTAGTACATATGTACACACATACATAAATCAGTAGTTATACAAAGTGGTAGTTTTGTCTCATTTTGCTCTTAAGTTTTGCTTCAGAAAAGAGAAAAATTAAGCACTTGAGTATTAAATTTATTTTTTCTTAAATTTAGAATACTTATTTATAACTTCTTTCTTTTAAATTTATAAGCTATTGGCGAGTAAAAGTTTTAAATTATTGCCCCAAATATCACTCAAGCTCAAAAGTCCTTTTTTAAATGCATTAAATCTCAATCTTTTTAACACAAATTTTTCATACAAAGCTGATTAAGGCTTAACTTTATATTTATTAGCAATTTGTGTGGCAAGTTATGTTGTTGCTATTCACGCAACCTTTTCAAATGAATTTACAAAGCCATAGAATCAATCATTTGTATTTATATAAATATGTTCAATCATCCACTTTGAGGAATTATGTGGACATAATTCTTACTAAATATCCATCAGTCAGAAAATCAATCAACAAAAAGCTTAGATTTCAAAAAATTGCTGAATTTAATAATTCATAAGCCAAATTTAACAAATTAACTTTTACTTTTAGCATTAAAAGGAGGATAATTCAAGATTGATATCTTCAACGTTGGCAATTCTGCTGAGCGCCTGAGTTGACATTCTGTAAGATGGGGTACACCAAAGTGTTTATTAACTTGATCTATGAACCAACTAAAGCATTTTTTCCGGAGATAGTTAGGGCTTGGATACAAGACTTTAGTCAGTAATCCAACACTGTAACTCGATAGAAAACCTACAGCTTCGTTGTTTTTTACGAATTTCCGAAACAATATTTTTCATGCAGCAAAATGCATGCTTAACTCTAAGTTGGCCATCTAGCTATACATTTGTGAAAATTTAATTTAATTTTATGCAGTGGTTTTTGCGTGATGCGCAAACAAACATACAGACAGATAGACAAAAAACACTAACAAATGTTGTTTTTGGTTATTATTACTCTTAAATATAACTGCAGTAAGCATTTCGCTTTAATATCTGTAGTGTACAGACATCGGGTTATTAAAATTTTATGTTGTGTAAATAGTAACCGATTTTTTTTCGTCAGTACTAAGCGAGTTGTGAATAAAATAAGAATTTTTTTTTTCGTTTTTTTTTTGGTTTGAACTCGAAATTTAAAATTGTTTTAAAGTAAATATGAAAATTAATTAATTAAATAAAATTTTATATTGTGTCTCGTCAATACTAAGCGAGTTATGTATAAAATAACAAACTTTTTTTTCGTTTTTTTGTTTTTGGTTTGATCTTGAAATTTGAAATTTTCTTTGAAGTAAATGTGAGCTTGTCGCTTGTAGACTAGCAACTAAAATTGTGAGCGCTTATAATGTTTTCACTTGCTCTAATTTTTTTTTTGGTTTCAATTCATATTCATTCACATAAATTGCGCTTGTATTACTATTCAGCTATTAAATATGGAATACAAGTTTTTGTACTCAATGGCATCTAGTAAAATCCAGCGTCGAACAATTCCCCAAGGCTTATTGGATTGTTGCATTCCGTTCAATTAAATTGGTTTCAGAATGCCACAAAAACTTGCCGCTCAGAAATTCAAATCAAATTTAAGCGTCCAAAAGCAATTGATTTTTTGTTTTTGTTGAACAACTTTGTTTGCTTGGTTGCTCACCCTTGGCACCTGAGCATTTTGATGTGTTTTTGTATTTGATATTCATATGTTCATTTACTCAGGTAACAACAAAAACACTATTCAACCGCACTAACTGACAGCGCAAAGAGGAAAGAAGAGGAAGAAGATTTTTTTTACTAAGTAATCCCTCACAAAAATTTTCATAAATAGAAATATATGGATATGCACTAAGAAAAGCAACTTGTAGTTGTATGTATGTATGTACTATGTACAAATTTGTGATACATTTTCAGTTCTGTTTTATTAGATTCCAACGAGGTCAAGCTTATGAATAGCACACATACGACACGACTACGACCATTGAGTATAAAGTATCTACAAAATGTATGGCAAAAAGTATTCTTAGAAAAAGTCACAAAACTTTTTTGGGAGATGAAATAGTTAGTAGACCATGGAAGGAGTAAAAAAATGTGAAAAGAAAGAGTGAAACACACATACCCACAAAATGCGCATTAACAAAGTGAATGGACACAAAGTTTGAGTGAGTGCAGGCAGCGACTTAGTTCAGTTGAGTTGTTTTCAATAGCATTTGAGTAGCAAATAAAATTTCTCTGCAAGTTTTTCCAACAGTCCCATAATTAAGAAGGGGAGCTAGTCAAGAATACTTATACATACATCGATTTTCATGCTTTAATTTCGTCGTACACTGTATTCACGTTTGTATGTATGTATGTATTTTGCAAAATGATGCCGTCGATTATGTTGCAGACTGGGTCAAAAGTTCAATAAGTTATGATAGACAATGATTTATAAGTGCGAAAAATAATCATTCAATAAAGAAAGCTATTAGTGTAACTGAAAGCGTTTACTGAATCTGATACGCTGCAGATTAAGTCCAACTTTGGGTATTGAAGGAGGTCGTAGGAAGCGCAACAGCAACCAACTCTCTAGATAATAACTAACAAAACTTTCAGTTTTATTATAGCCAATATTTATGTATGTATGTTTTCAGCATACAAGTTCTTTTCAAAGAAAAATTATTAACAAAAATTTTGATTGATTTAAGCGTTCAAATATGTGACAAGCATCTTAAGTGCAAAAGCGCCACCCTTAGAATTATTGGATGCCATTCAAAAATGGGCCATTGAAAGCGCTAAAAATAGCGGATTACAGTCTCCCCTTTTTTTGTTTTGTTTCGCTCTTTTAGTGTATACAAAATCATTCAAGCACTTAGATTTGGCATATTTGATGATGAGCGTGTTGAGAATGTGTGGGATTTTTTAAAAAGAAATTTGGATAAGCTTTTATGGTAAAGCATTTTGAGTATTTCGTAGAATTGTTGTTGGTCATGAAATCTTTACATTTCACTTTTTTGCATAAAAGGTTGAAAGAGGATACGTAAACAAAAAAAAAGCAATAAAATTATACATTTGACGAGTTGCTTGCTTTCTGCTGCTTGATCCAAATATGTACATATTTCAAAACGAAGAAACGAATTTAAAGCGAAATAAGTGTTACTCATACGCCCAGGCGTTCCTCCAATGGGTAATGCTGTATGTATGTATGTATGTATGTACATATTTTTGTGAAAATGCAGCCCAAAAGGTTTATAGCTTTCACGCAGCTCTGAGTTTGCAAAAATTAAGTAGAAATTATTTGAAATTCTGCAAGTGGAGTAGAAGCTGTTGAAGAAGAATTTTTTTTTGTCGCTTAGCTGGGGGCACTTTGCACTTTATAGAAAATAAAATTTTTTAAAATTTAAGAAGAAAATTGGAAAAAACAACTTAGAAAAAATGTTTACAAAAAAAAAAAAAAAATTCATAAAAAAATTAAAAAGATTAAATTTAAAAAATTCAGAAACTAAAGATTAAAAAAATTTTGAAATAATAAAATTTACAAATAAAAAATTTGAAAAATAAAAATTAAATTAAATTAATAGAAAAAAACTTTTTAAAATTTGAAAAATAATTTTAAAAAATTTTTGGAAAAAAAGATTACATTTAACACATTTCCCAGTAATTGCTGCAGATTACAAAGTCCATGAGGAGGCATCAAAGCCTAAAAAGAAGTTCTTACAAATTTTTACATACGCTTTGAAAATATCTTTTGCAATTTTCAACGAGCATAACCAATCAGCAATACAAAGTCGTAAACTGTACAAAAGCAGCTTTAAAAGTTAAAATTCCTCTGGGCAAAAACCATACGCTGGCTACATTCATACATTCATACATAAAGTTGTATATACATATGAACAGCCACGAGCAATCTTTATCATGTCTTTGCATATCCGTTTGATATCAAAAGCAAAAAATACAAAAAGATATTTTCACATACTAAAGCATTTTGTAGCAGCGCAACAAATAAGCACAGTGGCGGGTGAAAAATTTTTTACCAAAAACGTTGTTTTAGGTGATGTGTCATAATGGCAATGGAATTGATGTTAATGGCTTTAATTCGCTTTTGCAAAGAGAATTCATGTCGAATTATTTTGAGCATTAAAGCCATTGACATTAATGCTCTTTGTAAAAGTGACATTAATTCCATTGACATTATGACACCTCCCCTCTTATTGCACAACTCACAAAAATTCTAAAAATAAATTTAATAATTTTGCGTCAACTAATTTAATAAATTTTTTTTTTGGTTTTTTGAATTTTGATTGTGTATGATTAATTTTTCTTCGGTTTTTGTAGTTTATGTTATAAGTCGAGTTAGGGTCCAAAGAAGAAAAAGAGGTTTTGTATGTGTTTTAAATAAAGATAATTAAAGCAAAAAAAATTTAAAAAAAAAAATAGTTTAAAAATCATACTAAGTATCATTGTTTTTTTTTCACACGCCACTGTATATGAACATATGCAAAAAGTTGTGTAAAAAAGAAAAAATAAATACCAACACAATTTTTATTTGATGGCTTACATTTTGTGAACAATTTTCAACGTAGCCCTGTAGGAATTTAAGCTAATTACTTTTAAATTAACTCACTATCTAATAACTACTTTCAGTCAAAAAATAGTCACTCAATCGTCTGTACTTCAAAAAAATTCTAGACGAGGTCTAAGATAAAAAAAAATTTTAAGATTGGGAGTTCTTCCTGGCTTAGACATTCTTCTTTTCCTCGCAGGGCTGTTATCACACATGCCATCAAACATTTACCATAACTACGCATGGAAATTGAATTGTGCATTGAATGGGAAAAATTGCTTTCGTATTTGTATTGACGCAGAAAACGTTCAAAAATGTAATAAATAATATTTTCAAATAAGTCAAACAAAGTGAGTTAGCATACATGCTTTAACTAACTACTCGGCGTTCTCAAATAAAAAATGATATAAAATATGACAAACGCAGGTAGAAATGACAGAATGAAGTTGCACGTTTGACATGAAATAGGCGAAAAATTTAATAAGGGGGGGAAATTATTTGCATGTTTGGTTGTGTGTGTGTGTATGTTTGACAATCAATATAATCACGTAGAAAGCAGACGAAAGGAGCACACGTGCGAGACAATATTTGAAAAGCAGCAGAAATACTCGCAAACAAAGTAGGTTCTTTCAAAGCGAAAGATTTTTATAAAGAATACTCTAATATGGCTCATAAAGATGTGCGGAAGTATTCATTGAATCGCATCAGTAGGAGTAAAGAAATAAAAAACCAAAAGTTGGCATCAAACCGTTCCAAAATTTTAATATCAAAGAACTTGAGCTTGAAAAATTGAATTGAATTAAAATTTTAATTTTTTTCATGACAAACAAACAAAAAAACTTTGCCACCCTCCCTACTGCTTAACAAAGAAAACTCGATTGCCAAAGCTCAAAGCATATTCACGAACAATTTTCATTTTGAACTATTTAATATCGCTTGTATTATCACGTTTTTCATTTGGCTGATAAAGGGTGAAGTCTTGTTTGGCGGCCACACGCCCAACAACTGGATGAGTGAGTGCGTCAACTTGAGCTGTATTAAAAAAGAAAAAAAGAGAAAAAAAAACCAACAAGACACAGTACGAGCTGGTATGTAGTGCGAGTGAGCTTGATGTTATTATTTGTACTCGTACTGTTGACCTCGACCCTCGGCTATTCACATCCATTAAATGCATATTTCGAGTAGAAACACCAACACTATATTTATGTTGTTATAATAGTGGTGGTAAGTGTTTGTTAAATGCTACCAACTAAATAATACATGTTTTTTTTTAATTTTATGTATGTAAGTATGTATATATACTACATATGTGTGTGTGTGCGTTTAAGGATGTATTGTCTGAGCACTTGCAAGCACAAGTATGATTATAAACATAAAAAAATATGAGAGTATAAATAAGTAAATAAAGCATTAGAGCTATACCCATGCAGTTTTTGTTGTAATTACAAACACACATACACAAATGATGTGCATGGCTTAGCTTAGCTACGCAGAACCTTGTACGTCTTCAAAACAGGGCGCTAAAATAAGAGTTAAACGTATTATAATAACTTTGGCTGAAGGAGAGATACATTTTTTCATGCAAGTCGTAGTATTTAAAAAAAATTTAAAAAAAAAAAATTTTTTAAAAAATATTAAAACAAAAAAATTGAAAAAAAAAATAAAATTATAAACAAAAAATTTAAAAAGAAATTAAATTTTTTTGTTTTTATAGCAAACAATTTATAATTTTTTGTTTTTATATCTATATAAAATTTTTTTTTCAATAAGTTCAAAAATTCATATTTTCAAGAAAAAAACATACCGGAAATATAAAACAAACAAATGGGAGTCCAAAATTTAATGGCAAACTTTTAATTAGCCAAATTTAAAAAAAAAATTTTAAGAATGTTAAAATTTATGTTCCAATTTTTGTTTTTTTTTTTTGTACTTCAGTCTCTTTTTTAAAGAATGCAAAAAATTTTAATTTTCAATTTTCCTAACTTTTGAAGAAAAAAAAAACAAGTTTTAGAGGGAACTTCGTTTTATGATAAAAGGAAATTCTCGCAAGGAAGTATGTATATGGGCGGTTACACGTACATACATATGTACATATGTATTCAAAAATAAAATAAAAAACTATAAATAAATTAAATATTATTATTTTTTAAAAATTAAAAAAATGTTTTTAAGAGTATTAAACATTTGAAAAAAATTAAAAAAGCATTAAAAAATTTTAGAAAAAAAAGTTTCAAAAAAACATGAAAAAAAATTTTTAAAAATATAAAAAAAAAATGTTGGAAAAAAATAAAATAATAAACAGATAAAGTTTAAAGCTAAATTTTCTCATCTTTTATTCTTTCGGAATTTGCTATATCTGAAATATGGGGGTGAGCCAGACAAATAACTTAGCTCTACTGTCTATATATGTAAGCTACTTTCTTAATTAGCTATAATTTTTCTTGGAGCTCTATTCTACAGTAAAGTGTTGGCGAGGTTCAGAGTGTGAACATTTTTTTTTAAGTACCACCAACACTTAGCAACTTATATAAAGATTGCGTTGCTAAATACGAAATACAAGAACAAGTACAACAACAACAAACGCCAGTGAACATTAAAAGTGTGAGATCGATGAATGAGGCATACAAGCAACTAGCATATATCATACTCACACACTCACATGTATGTATGTGCATATGTGTGTGTGTGTGCATGTACTCAAGTATTATTTGTAGACTAGAAAAAACACTGCCACCAGACGATGTGCGATAAGTGCAAAAATACTTTAAGATTGAATCACACAACGAGCTGCTTGCAATATTTCAAGAAGAAAATGAAGCCAACAGAAGGGAAAGTAATATCCGGAAGAGTTTTAAGAAAGAAGAAGATAGAAAAGAATTTAAGGAAGCAAACAATTGCAATGCATAGTTTTGGCGGAAATTGTGTGATGTGTTGGGCATTTGAAAGAAAGAAAAGAAATTATAGATGTTTTGGCAATTAAATTGTTTTATGCACCATATTTGAAAAGCAAAAAATTTCAATGAAAAATAAAATAAAAATCTGAAACGAATTTAATATAATACATGCCGCTAAATTATTTATATACTTGATAAAAAAAAATTGAAAAAGGACCGAGAGGGTTAAAAGTGTTCTTGACTTTCATTCGCAATAAATTTAATTTCCAGAAAAGCTATTTTGCCAAAAAGTTAAGGCGAACACAATGCAGTCATTGATTAATTTTGCTTTTATCTGAAACGAAAAGTGTAATTTCTCGTATCCTTTTAACATAGATTCCCCGGAACTTGTGGTTCGAATGTAAAAAACCCTTTCCATAGAACCATAGAAATACTACCTTAATACAGCTCACAATACAGCATCGAGCGAGCATGTGGGAGGAAGCTTTTTTATTTCGCTTCTATGAAGCTTAAAATTTGTAGCTTGAAGAGTACAATTTAAAATTTGTGGCGACTCGTTTCAACGCTAAATTAAAGCGCACAAAGAGAAAATATAGACAAGTAATTAAGGAAGAAAAATTAAAGAATTTTTTCAAAACAATAAGCACATTTTTTCACTAACAAGTAGCGTTAAAAAGAAAACTAAAAAGAGAAAAGGTTAAAGCGTAACAAGGATACAAAAACAAAGCAAAAGAGCAAAAGCTTAGTAAAAAAGAGCTCCCAAAGCGAAAGTGAAATCAGTCAGGCAGTAAACACATCAAGCGTAAATTGTTTAGAGCAGAGCTGAAGAAGGTATTAGACGATGTCATGCGATTACAAAAATCCCAACCTGCTGTCATCAGGGTTGAATTGTGTGAAGCTTAAGATTTAAGTTAAAACAATACATGCTTAAGAAAAAAAAGAACTAAAGTAGCATACTTGAAGAATATTGTGATTAAAGCACACGTAATGAAAAATCGTGCAAAGGAATAAAAGGGACTGCCGAAATTTATTTGGTCACTAAAGGGTTAATTGTTATACATATTTCACGTCTCTCCTGCTATTGCACGAATATGTTATTCAAAGATTTAAATTAGAGAAAACCGTCCAGTAAATTGGCTATTTTGCGCAAACAAACATTTAGGGCTTTAATTTTTTATGTGTGTATGTAGCAGAAGTATAGTTTAGTAAACTTTTTTCTCTTCGATTTCCACCTTCCTTAAGCCAAAGGAAAAGTTGCTTGACAGACAGTTGAAAAGCTGCTTTGGGCGCTAACAAAAGTGTTTTAGAAAAAGTTGAGCGGCGGCCTACTCAGTGTTGAAACAAAGGTGTAGGCAAATTTCTAAATGGCCATGGCTAGAGCCACAAAGGATTTCACTTCTGCATAAAATTATTTACATTTTATTAAACATTCAACAAAATGGCGTGAATTACAACTATGTATTGTAAGCGATATTATGCAATAGGAAATGAATTATTTAGTAGGCTATTATAACTATGATGAATTAATATTCTGTCAGCTACAGGAGTTGTGTCAATCAAATTAGCGAGATTCATTGGATTGTAATTGAAATTGGATTTTCAGCTGAATAAACAAATTAAGTTTTATTAAAGCAATTATATAAATTTTTTTTTTTTTCATTTTATGATGAAGAAGCTATATGTTTTGTAATTGCTTATTTCATTTTAAATGAATCTGTGTCAATCAGTCAAATAATAGGCAAATTAATGAATCGCGAAGTTGGACCATTTAAAAGTTTTGCCACAAAGTTTTAAGCTTACATTTATCGTGTTATTTTTTCATGTCTTTTCATTTTCACATATTTTTGTAAATTTCAAAAGCTCAAGACCAGTGAGTTAATTGTTATCGCAGCAGAGCCCGATTTCATTTATTTTTAATTTTATTTTAATTGATTTTACGAGAAAACTTCGTAACCTTAATTTAACACTAAACGCGATCTTAACTTAACTGTAGACGTAACCGTAACCATAAGCTTAACGTAACCGTAAACTTGACCTTGAGTTGACATAAAACGTAACCGTAATCATAACCGTTACCATTTACGCCACCTTAAAGTGGTCGTAGTCATAACCATAACGTAACCGTAACTATTTACCTCACCTTAACTTAACCGTAACCATAACCTTAACTTAACCGTAGCCATTTACGATTAAGTATACCTCAACGAACCGTAGAAATTTACCATAAATTTAACGCAACTTGAAACATTTAGCTCACCTTAATGCAAATGCAATATTTGACTAGACCTTAACGTAGCCGTAACCATAAAACTAAAGTATTCGTACCATTACTTGAATGTATTTGTAATCTTAACCTTAACCAGAAGCATAACCGTAATCGTAACCATAACCGTAACCGTATTCACAACCATCACTTTAAAAATAACCCTAACCGAGCTTACATACTTAGAAAACTAAAATATTCTCATGTTGAAGGTCTCTCTTTTTGCCGCTCACTGTTATAGTTACATTATAGCGCCGCAACGCCTGAAAGTATGCATGGCACCTAAATGAAGAAAGCTTTAATGAGTGTGTGTGTGTGAAAACTTGCAAAATTTTTTTGATTTGGAGGTGTTTAAAAAATTTAATTTGTCGCTTTCTATTCAACAACTGACTCAATTAGGCAATGCGAGCAAGCACTGCATTTGCACATTTCGCTAGTGATTTAATTAATTACATTTTCGATCACGCACGCACGCAAGCACGCATAATGTCACTTTCCCATCCAACATTACATGGCAACACAGATACATATATCAGTTCTATGAAACACTTTGAAGTTGGTATGCGAAAACAATAACTACACTGAGAATATTAAGCTTTAATGAGTTGGGAAATACACCATTATTACATATTTACTTGGCATAGTATGCGTTAGAGGTCAATGAGAAGGGATTGAGAGTGCACTTTGCTTAGGTATTTAAACGTAATTTAATGGTGAATGATAATAATGATGCAGATGTGGTCAGTGTTATTTGGGTCACATGAAAATTTAGTATGAGACAGGCATAATTTAGTATTTGCTCAGGAGAACATTAAAGTGCATAAAATGATATTGAAAAGTAATAAGGAAGAGACGAACGAAACCAGTTACAGGGGTAATATGAAACCAATAGTGTTTCATCCCCTGATACTTGTTTTGAATAGTTTACTATCTTTTCTCCCGTATTTTTCTAAAATAAATAAAAAAAAAAATTAAAAATTCATGTCCTATAAAAAGGGTAGCCGATGATATCAGTGGAGGAAAGAGTACTCGTATATAGAATTTGCATACTTTTAGGCATGCTTTTTGTGATTTATATTGTCTGCAAGCATTCACTTTTTTTATTTATTGCTGCTAATATAAATAAATAAAATGACAGTTGTGTAAATTAAATTTGCCTTAGAAACTCAAAAGGGAGCTTGTCGCTTATTTTTGGTTAGCAACTAAAATTAGAGGTGGTTATATTTTTTCGGCTTGCTTTTTACAAACCACTGTTTATGGCAAGAATTATATATTTTCTCTAGCAACGAAATGGCAAATAAAAATCGGTCATTGTTATTTTATTTTCTAGTTTCTAACTTAACTGGCTTAAAACCATGACTGGGGCGTATACGCAACATTTTAGTTGAGATAACAGAAACCGGCAAAAATTACAATTTTATTCAATTCGTTACTGACGTAGCATTGTTTTATGTTCTTCAGAGAGAGGTGAAAGTTTTCCATAATTTATTTTTATTAAATTTATTCGCTATTTACATGGTAGATAAATTTTCAACTGCTGAGCAAACAATTTTTTTAAAATTGAAAGCAACAAAAAACTAAGCAAGCAGAAAAATAATATTAAAATATTGATTGTTCAATGGGAAAAACATCTATTATAATAATAAGAATCAAATTTAAAAAAAATTGATTTTGTGTTTTATACACAAGTCGCTAAGTGCTTACGAAAAAAAAACGCCAAATATTAGAATTTTTTTTAATTTTTTGTAACAAAACAAATAGTGATTACGGCCCGAGGTCTAAAACTTCATGGCATGGAAGCACAACAACTTTACAGCCGTATAGACATGCACATACATAGCTACATACAAACAAACTTAGTTGTGATATGCACTCACTGTTTAACCTCCACTCCAGCAAAGGGGAAATAGCGCACAAAATGACATAACGAATATATCAAGTGATCTATGGTTGTTGTTGTTATTCGGTCGTTTGTTGTGGGCACAAAATGACACTCTGTGGCCAACAACAATAAGTATCGAGTTAGGCGAGTAAGCTGACAAAATGGATTGATAGAGAAAATATTATTTTGAACATGGAAATTTGAGTTCATTGCGTACGGAAATTAGGAAAGTAGAATGTATTTTTATTTATATATATGTGAGTGGGCACTGTATGAATTTGAGCTGGAAGTAACATTGAAATAAAGACAAAAAAAAAAAAATAGAAATAAAGAAAAGAACATTAGAATGATTTGATGATAGAAAGGGCTAATGGACGTTTCTGAGTAAAAATAATTCTTACTTTTCAATGAACAAAACAAACACTCAAACTTTTGTGAAGATATTATTAGTTTTGAGTTTGAAATGATTCTTTTTTGAAATGTTTCTAAGCTAATTTTAGTTTAAATTCCATGCCCTAGTTTACTAAACTTAGAAGCACAACTTAGTATAGTACGAGCGTAGACATCGCAGTCATTTTAATTTTTGATATACAATTTTCAAATACACGTGTCCTTCTAATGAATATGTAACTAAGAACCACATTCTTATCCGCCTACCGTACTTTAGCCTCCTCTTACAGCGTAATTTAATACTAATCAAAGTTTCAGGTCCATAAACAAGAATATCCAAGGCAGCTTTTTTCATGCCATAATCTTAGATTTAATGAACTCAATTACAAAATTAAGTGCAGATTATCGAGTGGTGAGTAAGCATAAGACTTGAGACACAAATCGCCAATGGCAATACGCTAATAAAAGCGCTGTTAAACAACAGTAAACATATACACATATTGACAGAAATATAAAGCAATAGTTATTACCCGTAAAAAAACTATGGGAGATGAAGCTTAGTTACTCAAGAAGCTAATAGACCGTTTTTATTTATTACCACTAAGCGACATGTGAATAAAACAACAATCAATTTTTTTTTTACTTTTGAAGTTTGTAATTTCATTTGTAAATCAAATGTTAACTAGTCGCTGCCTTGCTAAGTGAGAAAAATTATTGGTAGCTCTAATTTTTTATGGTTGCTAATTTTTTGTTACTTTCAATTCAAATATTTTTTAGACTTCCTAAAAAAAATATATATTAAACAAAAAAAATTTAATTTCTAACTTTAGAAAAATTTTCGAATTCGTAAAAATTTAATTTTGCCTTATAATTTTTTTTTTTTTTTTTAAATATAAATTTTTGAATTTTGGAGAATAAAATTTTTTTTTTAATTTTCTTTTTCTAGTCGAGTTTAATGAGTTAAACCCAAACCCACTCAATTGTGAGCAGCATGACATTTTGCTCAGGCAAAAAGAATGTAAAAAAAACAAAAATTAGTAAACAAAAAAAAAAAAACAGTTGCGATATTTTTGCATTTTACTTGAACACGACTCGAAAATTAAAAGGATTTAAAAAAAAATTTTTTTTTTTGCCAAAATTCAAAAACTATATTTTTGAAATTTTTTTTTTTGGGTATACAGGGCGTATGAGTAACATTCACAACACAAAACCAAATATTTATCAGGTGGAATTGATTACAAGTAAAAATGTACTCGATATTATGCATTGTTGAAGAAAAAATGTCATTCGCTGTAGTGGTTTTTGAGTGATGCGCGCACAAACATGCATACAGACAAACAAAAAGCAGTTAAATTACACAGAATATCATCGTAATTTATTATATATCTTTGCTCGTTACCCTATTTTGTTAAATTATTTCTTCAACATAAGTTATTGCACATATTTAAACGCAATTCAAAATTGCGCACAAAATAGCAAACCAAGAACAGGCAACTGGAAAGCTCACAACAAGTTCAGCTTATTGGTACAAAGCACATCATTTGTTTCCTATTGTTATCCCTCCACATTGTATCTTTGTGTATTATTTAAAATACCGATGACATTCCTAACAGCCCAAGGCTTGCTTCAACGCTTGCTATTTGTTTTAACGACGCCTACAAACTGTCCACACGATTCTTTGATGTTGGTAAAGTTACTGCCAAGGCTATTTTTCATTATTTTGTTTAACTTGTATCTACACAAAATGCTCATTAAAATTGTGCTAAGCATATTAAATTACCAAAAAAAATTCCGATAAGAAGAAATTCAACGAAAATGAATACTGCTGACGTGGATGTTTTAATTCAATACTGCTTAGAAGTGAGCAAAGACCAGGAAACGATAGCTATGGCTAGCGAAAAAGAGTTTTTGTAATTAATCGGTATAGCAAACATTTTAATTGAATTATTCCAATATTCTTATTTGCTATAAATTAGTGGGGATTTATTACTTGCTTCTAATTTCTAGTAATTATTAATCGTTACAAGATCAATTTAGAAGATTAGAATACGTAGGGGAACAATTTTGAGCGCGGTAAAAGCTGTGGCCTGTGAAATGTGGGCGTGGCTATCAACTTCATTGACTTCGTTTTTGGCATCTTTGAAAAGAATTGAATAGTAGACGGGCAGGTCTCTTCATGTCAAATCATCAGATACTTTTTACTGTTTCAAAAAAAAAATAAACTTTAACATTTTCAATGGAATAATAAAATAATAGAAAATTTTCAATTTTTCAAAATCAAAAAAATTGAATGACTTTCTGAATTTTGGGAAAAAAAATTTTTTAAATTTTTTTTTACCTTCCAGTCGAGTTTAATTAAACACAAAATTACTCAATTGTGATCATTGGAAATTTTTTTCGGACTAGTGTAATGTAAAAAAATGTTTTAAAATTTGATGAGGAATTTTTTTTTATCAAAAGTAGGCGTGGTTTACAACCGATATTACTCATTTTTACGAAAAAAAATCATTTCTAATTTTATTTTTAATATGTCAGCTACATTTTTAGAGAATACATGCCTTCCTCTTCGAGTTATGAATACAGAAAGTTAAAATAGGCTTGTTGAAAAAAGAGGTGGTGCCATGCCCATATAAGGAAATTTATATTTCTTTGTATTTCGTCTGACTTGGAAAAGAAAATGGAATTGATAACAAATAATTTTCGTGGGGATACTTCACATTATATATGGCCACGATAGACTTTTAAAAATCTTTTATATAAAAGTAGGCGTGGTCCTTAACCGATTTTATCAATTTTTTACCAAAAATTTCCCTATAATAAGGTTGTCGCGTATTGTATTTTCATATCTCGAAATGTTATTGATTTACGGGAGGGACGGCGGACTGATGGGTCTTCAATACTTCGATATAAAAGTCTATATCTATCTATCTACTGTTAGCCGAATAAAATTAATATATATACACCAAACAAAAAAAAATCTCAAACACAACAAGACTAACCAAACCATGTTTTCTTATTGCTCAATTACTCACGCACAGAAGCACGTAGTAAGTGTCACAGCTGACACGTTTTGCTTTAGGGGAGTGATATACTTATTTAATATTAATTTCGGACTTTTATTGTATATGTAAATGTTAATAAAACAAAAGTAGCTAATTTCTGTATTCACCATAAAAATCGTTTAAATTTGCGTAAGAACGAGGATACTCGAACGTTTGTACAACGTTGGTAGCGCTATTAAAGCCATATTTTCCGGCATAACAATAGCGAGAGGCCTCAGGGTATGAGGGCAAAATGCTTACTAAAGCAGATGGGGATTTATTCATGTAAGGAGAGTGTGAGGGTACCACAATCGTGTGCTTATAAAAATTGCCTGAATGTATCGATGCTTTGTTCTTTTATTTTTGGTGTTTATTGTTTTGTGTTTTAATTATTTTTGTATGTACTTAACTTGCTTTTATTTTCTTTTTGTAATTATTTGTTGCTTCTTTAAATGTGAGTTAGTGGTAGTGTTAACTTAGATTAGTGCTGCTTTGTTATGTATTTACCGTTGTAAGCCATCAAGACCGCGAGCGTAACATACTTACTATATTTGTAGGATGGACGAATGAGAGAGAAAAAAAAAACAAAGAAGGTGTGCAAGTGTCCATAAAACGAAACGGACTTCAGGAACAAAATAATAGATGCGAGTGCTTCACTGACAAGACAAGAACGAGGTTACGTGCGAAATTCCGGACACGATTTTTTTTTCTTGTTTTTTTTTTTTTTTCAGGACACCATACGCTGTTTCGAGATTTTATTAGGACCATTTCGAGGTTATGTTGATACTTCGTGAATATTTCGGGATTGCTTTGGGATTACTAGTGTAAAACCACCTTAACTTTGGAATTTTCACAACCCTTGCTCAGTTCTCTATTGATTCTCCTTGATTGTATTTTCTTCAACACTTCGGTCCGTTTCATTTTGCTTCATTCATCAATTTTTCTTGAATTATTTTTAATGATTACAGTTATAAAAGTTGAATTGCGACCTAGAAGAAATCGATTTATTGATATTTCTTTTGTACGGTTCAACACCGCTTGGACTATTTGCATGCGCCACACACACACACACATACACACACGCCCAATCCAGTGTTCGTTAGCTCTACAATTCGTTAGCTTAATTTCTTATTTATTAGCTAACTTTTTATATTTCTCCCTCGCATTTTATTGGCGATTATTGTTACACTAACATTGGCTAGTGTCCAGTTTTATAACAATTTGATTGCAGACTTTGGTGTGGTCAAGGTCTGTCATTGTGTCACTTAGAAGCGAATATGTGATGTCAATGTTTTAGCCAACAAACGAACCCGCTCACTTACAAAACGCATCACAGACATTTGCTGTTGTTAGTCATTTTAAATAATGGCTGCAAGCTTGCATAAACCCTCTTTGATATGTATTATTAGATGGCAATCGTACATAAGACACGTTTTTTACGGTGTTTTATTGCCATAATAAATAAGTTGAATTGAATAACAAGTGTGGTTGTTAGTGTAAACAGTGAATGTAAATAGAATTGAGCAGTGCTGGGCCATTAAACTTATAAGTTTTCTAATTTCTGCTGAAAAGTAATATTTTACTCACTTTCAAGTGGAAATAGCTCAAAATAGTTGTCGAAATAGTCTCGAAGCGATGCCGAAAGACAAAAAACATTACAGGCATAAAATTCTGAAATACCGATATAGCACAGGAATGGTGTCGCCAAGCAGAAAATACAAAATTAATAAAAAAAAAAATCAAAGAAAAAACATTAAAATAAAAATAATAATATAAAAAAAAAAAAAAAATTACAAACGAAAAATAATCGAAATAAAAAATTTGGAATATAAACAATTAATAAAGAAAAGTTAGAAAAGAAAAAAAATTTTATTATAAAAGAAATATGTAATACAATTTTTTACAAGATTAAAAAAAAGTAAAAATTGAAACTGAAAAAAAATGTGAAATTAAAAAAATTTAAAATTGGAAAAATTTATTTAAAAGAAGAAAAAGATTGAAAAGACAAATGTTAAAAAAAAATTTTAAAGAAAATTATCATTAAAACAAAATAAAAGGTGTTAAAAAACTTTTTTTTAAATAGAAAATTTAAATTAAACATTCAAAAAAGAAAGCTTTTTAAAAGATTAAAAAAAGCAAAAATTGAAAATTATAAAAAATTTAAAATTGAAAAAAAAATTTATTTAAAAAAAGAAAGATTACGAAAAAAAGTAAAAAAAAAAAAATTAAAAGAAAATTAGAAATAAATTTTAAATTAAAAACAAAAATAAAATGTATTTAAAAAAAGAAATTTTTTTAAAAGATTAAAAAGAAGAATTTTAAATATAAAAAAAAATTTAAAAGAAGATTAAAAATTAAATATAAATTAAAGATTCAGAAAAAAAATTTAAAGTTAAAAATTTACAAAAGTGTATAAGGAAAATCAGTGAAAAATATTCCAAAATCTAATAGTGGTCATATCCAGAAAGAATAGGTTTTTTTATGAAACTACTTGTTGGGCTTATTTTTACAAAATTTCCGAAAATACTAAGGGTGTGCCTGGACTATTTCAACTTTATATCGGCCCATACTGAAATGTTAGCAAAACCAACCTGAGGAGTTCAAACAATATTGTGAAGAAGACCCGCAATGGAATTTTTATTTCTATTAAATTCAGTACACAATGTTGCTCATACGCCTAGTGGCACCATTGGATTTAATTATGTTGTCATTATGTTTCATTGCTCTAAATGCCTACTCACTTTCAGTTCTCTTAGAAAATGTAATTGTAATGTAAGAAATCGAACAAAAAGTTTTTGGTGAATGCACATAAAACAAATCAGAAGAAGGGTGTGAGAAAAATAAGGGGGAAGCACGTGGAACAAGAAAAGTAAAAAAATATTATTAGCAATAAAGAGAAAGCGAATTTGGAGGAAAATGTAAATGTTGGAGAATTAAAATTCGCTGGACTCAGGGTAATTTCGAAGAAACTAAAGGCGAAATCAAAAGAATTTTTTGGGAATATTTAAATTTAAATTTAGAATCAATATAGTCGCGGAGAAAAGTCAGTGAAAACTAGCAGGCGGTTGAATAGTGTAGAAATGTCCAACAACAAACCCCCTTTGTTATGTAACTAGTAAATTTTAATTACAGCCGAAATACAAACTACATACGGCCCTTCATTCTAAACATCATACATATGCAAATGAGAGAGCGAGCGTGTTTTTGTTGCCCAATTTGCGATTCGATGTCCATGTCGCGCTTATGAATAAACTCGCATAAATTAACATACATTTAGGCGTTGTTCAGTTTGATTTACAAGCACAAGAATTTATGCAATGAAAATTTGCTGCTCATATTTAATGTAACTGTCTAAACTTTTGACATGCTTTTTATTTGTATACAAATTTAGAATTTTAGGTTTGTCTTGCAAGCAACCCCATTTAGTTTATTTAGACGTTCAAGTTTTACAGCAGAATTTTAGGCGTTCATAAACATTGAATTGTGGTGGTGATAAGTTTATCGCGTGTAAACTGTCAGCTATTTTGAAAATGGAAAATTTTGAAGGGTAGATTTGAAGGATAATGAAAATGTTTAAAAAGCTTGTACATAGTTGAATGGTGACAGTTTCGACTTGTCCATAAAAAAAATGGGGAAAAGTGAAATGTGAAATGTGCAAGTGAAGCTAAATTATTTTAGTGCTGCTGCACATTAATACGCGTTATTTAGACGAATGAGCACGCTAGCAGCGTAGAGCACAAGCAAAACAAAAGCAGCAACGACAGCAAACAATTCATCATAAAAACCATGTCCACAAGTCAAAGGGGGTGCGACGAAAAACGGGCGGACGGTAAACTGTGCCTTCTATGAATAGCAAACAAAACATAAATTTGTGTTTGTATGTCCAGACAAGCGGCTAATCAGTCAAGTCAGTCAACCAGCAAGTCAACTTTTTTATTTGTGACCATGAGAAATGTGTATGTGTGTGTGAGTATGTACTCGCCTCTCTACGTCTAAATGAATGACTTTTGCAGCGTGGAGGACGAAGTTGGCAATGACTTTTAGTTGAATACGTAAAAATAAAAATGTAAAAAGAAAAAAAAATTGGTTAAATTTTGCGTGTTCGTGCAACGCTTGGCGTTTAAAGAATGTGGCGTTTTGTAAAATGCATGCATGTAAGGCATACTTTTAGGCGTTATACGTTTGTTGTTGTTGGTGTTGATAGAGATAGGCACAGAAATAAATTAGAGATGTTGCGAATATTTACATTTCCCAAAAGCGGAAGTTTCACATTGATATTGATTTATGCTTAGGGTGGGGTAAACGATTTTGTATATATTTCGATTTTGAGTAGCATTTATTTATACTTAAAAAAAAATTGTTCATAAAATGATCTACTCGAATTTTTTTTTTTTTTTTTTTTTCAAAATAGTGAAAAAATATCAAAATGGTCGCACGTGAATTTTTTTGAGCCTCTTTGAATCTAATAATAAAAAAAATTATTTGGAGATTGCAATTTTTTTTAACTTCAGACTTTTTACTTATACTGTACTTCTGTCTCTACCTATTGATCTTATAATATGTGCGGAATATTCGCCAAATCAAACTTAAAATACCGATTTTCGAAACTTAAAATACCGATTTCAATCCTTGAAATTTTTTGTTTAGACCGAGAAAAAGACGGCATTCGCTTATTTCTGAAATGCGACATTCGCAATACATCCACACATGCATATGTCTAGAGTTGGACTCGTTGAAGTACTATTTTGGCAAGCTGTGCACTTTGCGTAGCCTGCAGACATCTCAAAGTTTTCAATTAGTCAAACAAAACCAAAGTTTAACAAATAAAATCTAAAAAAAAAACAAAAACTAAAACAAAACTTTACACAGCGAACTTACCTAGGTTTGAAGCTGCATTTGCACACAAATCTATATTAAAAACGTACAGCGACAAGCTATTGCACTTAACCGACTGTGGCACAACTCTGTTCATTTCAAACTTTTTACTCACCTGCAATGAAAGAGAAAGAGAAAGAAAACGAAAAGCATCAGCAACAGATTTTCTCAGCAAATTATGACAGTTAATATTTAAGTAAGCGCACTAAATAATATAAATTCTTATAATGTGTATTTAATTTAGTGTCAAAATTCGTTGTATTCGCAGATGGATGCAGAGATTTTATTTTTAAAAGAAAAAGCCCAAGGCAAATGCGCTTGAGAGTTTGCTTGAAACTTTTAATTGACAGGACGGGGTGCTTAAATTAGAATTAATATGAAATAATGCTACAATATACAGTCACTCACAGTATAAAATGGACAATGTTTGTATTCATCAATTTTTTTTATAACACTTTTAAATTGCTTTTTTGGACCAGCAATGTATTGTACATTTTTAATTCCCCATGACTATGAATGAGCTCAATAATAATTTTTATAATCGCAATTATTGTTTTATTTAAACTTTTTTTTCAACTGTAAAGACCACTTAAACAATTAATTAATTTTTTATTTTTTTTATTTTTTTTTTTTTTTAAAACTTTACGTGAACATACCACACAAATACATCGCACCATCTCATATTTACGTTCTGATATTTACTTAGCAAACCCAAAACCAAAAAAAAATTTGCGAACTTGAAATTTTATATCAACTTTTTTGAGTTATTATTACTGTTTGCGTAAAAGTTTTTTATAGTTTAGCTTGCTATTAAAAATTCTCTTTTTTTCCTTTCCTTTTTTTCTGTTTCTGTGATTCTATTTATAACTTTGGCTAGCGAAACCGCAACCAAACATTTTCATATGCATAGCAAGTACAGTTTCGGGTGGAAAAATTGCTCCAAAATTGAAAATTCCTTCTTTAGGTCAACAAATCAATATCTTTATGGTCTTTTTCTATTTTGATATCTTTTTTTTATATTTAAGATCTTTATTTTTATTTTATTTATTATCTATTTTATTTATGTTTTCAAAAAACTGGCACTATGAATTATTGTTCACTGGTCTCGAGCTTGCAAAACTGACAAATGTGTAAAACAAGAAAGACCGCAAAAACCAACAACAAATAGCTTTCAAAAAAATTTACTAGTCAGATGTAATAAAAATATTTTAAAAATATAAAATAAAAACTCTTGATTCTTTTTTTTTATTTTAAGAGTTCTGAATTTTTTTTTCTACTTCATTTGTTTGCTACGTGTTTTTAGTTTTAAATTTTGCGATTTTTTATTTTATATGTTGTTTTATTTCTTTCCTGTTTTTTTTATTTCTTTTTTTAGATTTTTGAATTTTCTAAATTTTTAAATTTTTTAAATTTTTAATTTTTTTCAATTTTTAATTTTTTTAAATTCTTAATTTTTTTAAATTTTTAATTTTTATAAATTAAAATTATTTTTTTAAATTTGAAATTTTCAATAAAATTTTTTTTTTGTTTTTTGATTTTAAAATTTTCTTATTTTTTATTTTTGTTTCTTTAATTTTTTTTTTACTAAAACTTTTTATTAAGTTCTCATTTGTTTTTAGTTTTGGTTTCTTTTCTGTTTTGCCATATTATAGCAAGAAAAGTGTTCTAACAAAATGTACTAAACAATTTTGATAATTTATTTAAATTTTTTAAACTAAATATATTTTATGTTAAATTTTTTTTTTATTTCTAACTACTCAATTTTGCTTAGTTTATTTCTGTTTTTAATTTACTTAATTTCTTATTTTCATATTTTATTTTACAAATTTTTAATTTTTTCGTTATTTGATTTATTTTAATATTTTGTGCATATAGCATTTTTTTTGTGAGTTTGCCATAATAAAAGAAAAAGTGATCTATCCAAGTGTAATATGATAAAAAATTAAAAAAGAAATTGTTTTGACATTTTTTTCTTACTTTTTTTAAGAAATTTCAAAAATGCTAATCTTTTATTCAAATGGAAATAGTCATTAAAAAAAAAGAAAACAAAAATAGTACTCAATCTTTTAATGGTTTCACTAAATAAAAATCATTTAAACGATTACCTGTTCTTGGGCGTAAGAAAGTTTTACATAGCTAAACAAATAATTTAACCAAAAATTATATTTCTTGCTCCAAGTTTACTTTTTGATATAACAATAAATTAAAGATCTTGTCCAACTATTTAAATCGTGTAATTGTAACATATTCGAAAGCAAAAGTGCCACTCCTACTTATGAAAATGGTTTCGTTAAGTCCTTTTTGGTTTTTAGTTTTTTTCCTTTCATTTTCACGCCAAAAATTATCAGCCACAAAGTTGTTAAGCTACGGTTTTAAGCCGATAACGAAACCCCAAAAGAATATACTCATTTCCGACAAAACGTTAAACAGAAATATATAACAAGCAACATAATAATACCCCAAAAATGCGCACATAAAACACGGGAGGGTGGGGGTTACACTCAAAGTTATGTGAAACGAGAAAATGAAGTAGCAATAATAGGAAAAGTAAATGAGTATACAATCACACTCATGAAACCCTGGGCGTACACACAAAATCCTATTTGAACCACAATGTGAATGCTGCTGTTTGGGACACGTAAATCCCGGACTGTTATGGCAAATGAATGTGAGGCATTTTGAGGAAGATTGTGTTGCAAAGAAAATTCACGCGCAAGTAAAAGTAATAACATAAAAACCGAAAGTGCCGAAAAGTTGCGTAAACGACTTTAACAAAACGAAATATTGCAGGCCACACTACAAATGTTTTAAGGTATAAGCGCTGGCTTGCGTACAGCTAAAGGAACAACTGGCGGGTATAAACTTGTTTGTTGCCAAATTACAAAAACTAGCAGCGAGAAACGGTTCACTCTTGTTGCAAGCTGTCAAAATATTTACGAAAATTAGATAAAGGCAACTGAGTTTTCTATTTTCATTTCATTTTCAAATAAGCTTTATATAAGCAACTGGAAATGGGTCATTGATAACCCAGCAAACAATTTTATTGACAATCACTTTTTACATTCATAAAACATTTACAATAACAAATGCTTTGCAAATATCAAACTTGAAATGATATAATTGGAAAACGTTTACCAAGTTGTTTGTTGGGATTTTATGCGCTGCCGCATTTTATGTTCGTGTGCTTTTTGTTTGTCTGACAACATTTCGCATGTCATATAAATACAACCTTGAAGGAGGTATTTGGGGAACTTGGGAACATTGCTTGCTAACATAATTTCGATAAGCAATCTAGTGCCTTAAAAGAAGAATATTTAATTTTTTTTTTAATAACAATAGCACAGTGTGACTAAAACTGCCTTGGATGTCAGCATCTAAAAATAGAACCTACTTTATTTCTGTTCCTAAAAGTATGTTCACACTACAGCATAAATTACTTAGTTTCGTGCCTAATGTGCTTGTATTAGACATATTTCTTGAAATATCAGTACGTAAGTAAGTAATTTGTGTGGATTTACGAATTATGGATGTCTAAACATAGTTTAAGCTGTTTAATATACATTTACGCCTCAGCTGGTGCCTGAGTTAAGCTAATATGAACATGGTATAAGCAAGCTCGCGCCTATCATTCATAAAACAGAACTCGAAAAAGAACTATTTTTCCTAGGCATGAGGTTCTATGGTGTTCTATAATCAAACTATTTCAACTAAAAGCTTAATATTTTGAGTAAAGAATTTCATTTTTGAACGTTTTTTATTCGTCGTTTCGATACTCGCTAAACTTATCTTTGCAAAAAAAAAAAAACGGTTTGAATTGAAAGCAACAAAAAAAATAAATTTGGTTGCTCACTTGCAAGCGTCAAGTTCACATTTTAAGTGAGTACCAAATTTATATTTCAACAACTTGCTTAACGTACGCATCATTACCGCAAATTGCAAATGTTTGTGGGTGACAGCTTTTAATGTCAAACTGTTTCAGACTGACATAAAAGAGCGTGGAGGGGAAAAGTATGCGGGTAATTGTGACAACGTGTTATGTTCTCATTTATGCTGCAAGATTTCCAAAGTTTCCACTTACATAAATACATTCACAGTAGGTGGCAACCACATACTCGCGTATTTTTGAATCACTAGACAATTTCTGCTACTAACTTTCGTTCAATAATTTTCTACGTTTTCTTCACTACTCAGTCTTTATTTCTTATATTTTGACTGACCTTTTTTCATTCTCTAATTTCATTTTCTAATTTCATATTTTTAATGGACAACCATGTATTGCTTTTTGTCTATCTGACGCTACTTGAGTGTACTCGTATATGTATGTTTGAAGCATTTGCTTGCGTTTTCCTGACGTAACTAATTGCGCAATTTTCCACTAGGCACGAGTGGCATTTTTAATTTGTTACCTCATCCTTCTGGATAAATCTTGGTGGGGAAAAAGTTTGAAAATTTTTAATTGAGCTATGCGATACACAAGAGAAAACTCACATTACTATGTTGGCACTAAGCTTCTTTTGACCTTAAGTTCAACGTCAATTAGGTATGCAAACGGTACTTTTATTTTCTTTCATAACTTTGGTTCTTTGGGCAAATGCATGTATGTATGTATGTATTTGTAAAGGAAAATAGACCATAAACTGACATTGAAACTGAGGTGGGGTTTTCAAGGATGAGGTCAGATCCATTTTCAGGGCCTAACCCCTCCTCCCCCTTTGGAATCCAAAAAGTCACACTTTTCAGAATAAGTGGATAAAAAATGTACTAGAAAGTTAAAAAAAAGTATGGACCCCCTGCCAAAAATCCTGGATCTGCCACTGTAAGGTTTCTTCTCAATCTCAATATGCATTTGGGTCTTGAAATATACTATGTATGCGAAAACTTCCTAAAAGTTTCAAGAAGGAAGGAAAATTAAAAAATGTATTAAATTTCGGTAGAGTTAGGGTGGTTTTGAAAAAATTTTCTTCAAAAAAATCGGAAAAAAAATTATAAATTTTTTTAAAGATGATTTTTCATGATTTGAACATTTTTTTATGTAATAGTTGAATAAGTCACTTTAATTATTTTTTTTTTTATTGATGATTTTAGATTTAAATATCGATAATATATGTAATTAGTAAATACAAAATGAAAATTGCTTTTCATTAATTTCCCGGGCTTTCATAAAAACCATAAAGTTTTATACTGACCCAATCCTATTTTGATTTTGACATTTTTTTTAACCCACCCTAATACATATAAATCCTTAGCATACACCATTTCGCAACATTTTTCAAACATTTTCTATTCACTACTGCATTTTCCGTAGGTACACATCTCTGCCAGCTCAACTCATATTTGTTTTTTTTTTTTGTTCTTCTCTTGTTGCAGATGGACTTGGCGACCGTACCACCGGAGCTTGAGGAGCTTCTCATTTGCAGCTGCTGCCATCTGCCATTCAACGATAACGATGCCCTGCCTAAGCTGTTTACGTGTCGCCATTACTTCTGCCTCAAATGTGTCAATTCGTTGCTACGCGAAGGTAGCGATGAACTCTATTGTGTACATTGTTGGAAACGCACCGAATTACAAGGACCCGAGCCACGCACCGATTGTCTACCCACCTATAATGCGATTTTATATCTTACACAAAATATGACAACGCTCAGCATGAAAATGAAAGCGTGCGAACGTGAACGCGAACGCGATCGTCAACAACGTTCATCGTCGATCACATCGAATGGATCGGCTGGTGCGCTCAGCGGGAATGGCGGCGCGCTCAATAGCAATAATAATAATAATTTAAATAATAATAACGGTAGTAATGGTAATCTCAATAACATTGGCGGCAACAACAACAACAACAACCACAACCACAACCACAACAACAACAATAACAATAATAATAATCTAGATAAATTAAAAATGACCGAAAATTGTATGACCCACGCCATGCCGAACACGTTGTGGTGCAGCGTTTGTAATATGTTGCTGTGTCGTGCATGTGCCGCCACCGAAGAGCATCGCTCACATTTGGTTAAGAATAAAATTGAGGCTAAAGAAACATTACATACGGACATATCAAATGAATTGCTCAGCATGCAAAAGACATTGAGCGATGTGCAACATTTGGTTTTGAAGCAACGCGATTTTTTGCTCAAAATTTTAGAGAGCTGCACAACACTCAAAACACAAATTGAAGCCGAACTAATTAATCATGTGCCGACGCACGAGATAAGCGAAATACGTGAGAACTTATGCAAGGCACGTTTATGCCTGGAAATGCTTGATAAGCAAACGCCAGCCGAAGCAATGAAACTCTATGCGACATTGCATGGCGAGAAGCAACGTTTGTTGGCCAAATATCAAGAAATGTTTCTGCAATGCAAATTGGATGATATGATACGTAATTGTAGTTATGTGTTTGATTTTGATTTGATTAAGCAAGCGTTGGTACAAATGCATAATTGTGTGTTAAATGGTGGTAATTTGGATAATTTTGGTGTGGGTTCGGTGATTGGTGGCTTGAATGGTTTGAGTGGTACGCATCAGAATCCGATTTTGCTTTTGGCCAATTATTGCATATCGCAATTGTATTCACGTCATATGTTGATGCTTAAGCAACAGCAACAACAAAAACATGCACAACAACAACAGCAGCAACAACAACAGCATCAACAGCAGCAACAGCAACAACAACAACAATTGCTAACGAATGGCCTACTCACATCCATGATATCGCATGTCAGTCTCTCTACCACGATAATCGGCAATATTCCGACAACGAATGCCAATTTCCCACATGCAACATACGCACAGGCATTACAACAAAATCAGACGTCGAGTAATAGCGTTGCGCAGCAGCAGCAACAACAACAATCACAGCAAACAAACCACGTTACATCGCCCGTACACAAAACTTATGCTGACATCATTGCGCTCTCAAATAAATCGAATTCAAGTCTACAATCAACGCAACAACAACAACAACAATTGCTACAACAGCAACAATCGCCTGTCAACAATTTTTCGGATATTGCGCCTATTGGCACCCCAGCCACTACAGCAACTTCAGCCGTCGTTGGCGCACAACGCAACAACACAACTTCACATCTTTTCTCGAACAACGATCTCAATGGTTTAGGACTGAGTCTTTTGCATTTGCAACAACAACATAGTCAAAATGCTTCCAATGTGCAGCAGCAACAACAACAACAACAAGCAAAATCAGCAATGTTACTTAATCCCAGCGTACACGTTTATCCAATTTACTATTTTAATATCGAAATTAATGGCCAACATTCCGGACGTATCTTGATTGAGGTGCGCAGCGATGTGGCGCCAAAAATGGCTAAAAATTTCAATGCACTCGCCACACAAGAGCTCGGCTATGGTTATAAGGGTTGTCACATTTTCCAATGTTGGGAGAATGAAAGTATTATAACGGGTGATTTTGAATTAAATAATGGGCGTGGTGGACGTTCGGTATACGATGAAGGTTTCTTCATGCCCGACGATACGAAAATACTCGCCATACGCGGTTCGGTTGGTATGCGTCGCAGTCAAAAGCGTCATGATAATTTAGGACTTGTTGGTTCACAGTTCCGTATTATATTAAGAGAAATGCGTGGTTTTACGGGTATATTTGCATTTGTGGTGGAGGGTTTGGATTTGGTGGAGAAGATATCGCAAACGGGTGATGCGACTGGTAAGCCACAGAGTAGTGTGGTTGTTGTTAGTTGTGGCAAATATCAGCTGGGTTAAATGAAATTCATTTGTAGCAACCTTAATTATGATTTCAGTAGCAATAAGTGGCAAGCGTTGGTTTCGAGTATTAGCTGGATTAAATGGGAGTGTGGCTGTGTGAAATTGGTCCTATATTCGTAGTCATAAAAAGTAAAGTTCTGGTTATGAGATTTTAATTAAACCAAGAAATATTATAAAACTGAAGTGTTTTGCCACTTTGTAGCTTCTGTATAGGGGCTCTCCATGGCAAATAGTCTGATAGTTCGAATTGACCGCTTCCGATTTGAATGAAGTTCGAAGTTTTCAAAGGAAAAAATTGCAAATTCGGAATTTCACCTTTTTTCGTGATCCGAAAAAATTTTTCTTTTTCGGTATTTTGGAATACTTGAAATTAAAAAAACAAAAATATTTAATAAAAAAAAGTTAATTTCTAATTTTAGAAAATTTTAAAATTTTTAATCGAAAATATTAAAGTTCGCTATTAAATTTTGGAATAAAAATCTTTTTTATTACACCTCTGATATATTAAGATATACTAAAATGTAAGGGTGTGTTGTTTTTTTTTAATATGGAATTTTTGAATTTTGTCCGAAAACAAATTTTTTTAAAGGTTTTAGCTTTCTAGTCGAGTTCAAATAACTAAACACGAAATTACTCAATTTTTAGCATTAAAAAATTTTTTCGTGCTGGTGAAATGTGAAAACAAGAAATGTTTATTTTTTTTGTTTTGCGATTGAGTAATTTTGTATTTACCTAAAAGAAAAGACTATGTAGAACGATAAAAAAAATAATTTTGGATTTAAAAAAGTTAAGCTTACCAAAAATGAGAAATTAAATTTTTTTTTTAAATAATTGTTTTATACTGCGATGTCCATTTAAAAGTCACAAAATTTATAGATAATATTCAGCAACAACAATAAACAAGCAGCATGAAAACTCCAAATCACTCGCTGCCATTGAGTTTGTTAGCAAAATTTGTTTATTCAAAAAACTAAATACAAAAAAAATATATATAGTTTGTACACCCAGGATTTTATTTCAGTTAAGTCTAGAACAATTTCTTTGAAAACTATATTTTTTTTTCTTCAAAAGACTTCGTTTTTACAATTTCAGTATCGAGAGCTGAGTGGAATAATGCATTACAACTGTACATATTGTGTTCCAAGACACCATAGGTATTTCAAAATTGAGTATGTTGTTTCAAAATGAAATATGTACTCCTACACATGCAGGCAAGATATATATTCTAATACAAAGACAATGCATCTTCAGCAACGATAACGCTGTTTTGAGCACAATTTTGGGTTTTTAGACTGATTTCGGTTAAGGCGAGTTCTTCAAACGTTTGTAAAAATCCACTCAGTTCCCGAAATACATACTACATAAAAAAAAAGAACAAATTGAAAACATCTAGGGAATTTCTACTCATGGAGTAGTAAACGTCATTTTAGCACTTTTGTAGAACGATAAACAAAAAAAAACTATACTAAATGCATAGATAAGTTAAACGAAGAATACACGAAATCTTGCATACCTAAATAAAAGTATACAGACATATACATTTAAGGTTGAAGATAAACTAAATGACGAAGAGAAAAAAAATTTTTAACTAAGAACGACGTGAAACAAGGAAAAACATGAAATGAATAAGAAAAAAGAAAAGAAAAAACAAATTATTTCAATCCTTATAAAGCAACAATTAAAAATAACGAGCAACTATATATGAAGTTATTTATAATTATCTCGATGTGTAGCTTTCGAATGTTAAATAAAAATAAAATATTATAGCAGATAAATATATATACATATATATTAGAAAATTCAATTAAAGTCTACAATATTAAGTAGCTACTGTGAAAGTTGATGTACACAAAGACAAAACAAATGAAATACATATATATTAATAAATGTTAAAAAGCGAGCAAAAATATATGTTAAAAATATATAAAAACAACAACACGAATATAAATTAAGCGCGTAAAAGAGGCAAAGCGAAAATTCAATATTGAGTAAACTATACATAGAAATTAGAAAACTATACAGTATTAAATGAAGATAAATTCCATACAAACCATTTATAGAGAAGAAACGACGAAACTTAGCAAAATTAAAACAAAAACAAAAAAACAACAGCAACTGCAAAAAATACTAAAAATATTAAAAATCTTGAGTAAAAACTACTTGAAGAAGAAACAAAAAAACACAAAACAAAAACAAGCAGTGTGGTATATTGTTTTGAAAAAATATTTTTCAATGACATTTTTAGTTTAAAAGCGCTACAAGTGTACCTGTCTTTTAAAACGTTACATAGCAAAATTTTTACGTACACGTTATACGCAAAAAAGATTGCGAAAATTTGCGCGCGTCTAGTTAAAAAAAGATCTACATATATATACATATACACTGATGTATCGTTAATGAATCCCTTGAACATGTTGCATGTAAGCATTTTTCCATACCACACAAAACCATATTCTAACTTTACTAACTTATCATATTTTGTACACTACGATTTTCTGTACAACATACATACATAATCTACAAGCATGGAAGAAAACGGTTACCTAAAAAACATACAAACATGTAAACTAAAAATTAAAAAAAAAAGAAAACCCAGCGATTTTCATACCTGAAACGAAACTCTAGTTGAGTACCTAATGCTCCAAAAAGAAGTAACAAAAGTCAAAAAATTATGTGTTTTGTTTTCGAACCAATAAATAAAACTGTGCTGTATAGCTGTACATGACAAGTGTGAATGAAAAAAAATTAATAAGAATGGTTTTCGCTTTTTAAATTTTTCAATTTTGTAGTAGTTAATGAATCAGAGTTATATGTGTATCAACTCCATTTAGTATTTACTTTTACCGTTTTTGGAAGTAGCGTAATCGATATATATTTTTTTTTTTTTAATTCAATACTTGATTACTTTTGATTAGGTGCTTGTGATTTTTTTGATTAATTTTGAATTCCTTGTTTACTTTAGATATTTTTGATTAATTTTGATTTTTTTATTCATTTAAATTTTTTTTTTATTAATGTTGGTTTTTTTTGATTACTTTTGAGTTTTATAATTATTTTTGATTACTTTTAATTTTATTATTCCTTTATTTTATTTCTTTGATTACTTTTCATTTGTTTAGATTACTTTTGATTTTTTTAATTACTTTTGATTTTTTGATATAATTTGATTACTTTTGAATATTTTTGATATTTTTTATTACTTTTGATTTTCATGATTAATTTGGTTTCTTCGATTACTTTTGATTTCTTTGATTACTTTTAATTTTTTTGATTACTTTTGATTTATTCATTGCTGTTGATTTTTTTTGATTACTTTAAAATTTTTTGATTACTTTTGATTTTTTCATTACTGTTGATTTTTTTGATTACTTTTGATTTTTTCGTTACTTTTGATTTTTTTTTATCTCTTTTGATTACTTTTGATTGTTTTAATTACTTTTGATTTTTTGATACTTTTCAAATTGATTATTCTGAAATCGAACTCTAAGATCAGTCTTTAGTCGATTACTAATGCATTACTCCAACATTTTTCTTGACTCGAAGATTATGATCGCTCTCTAATTCTCACTATGTGAATGAAAAAAAAAAATACAAAAAAGAGTAGCAAAAGTTTTTATTTACAAACACGGTCTACAAAAAAAAACAAAAAAAAATTACTTGTAACGCATGCTCTCTGTTCAACAAAATTCGTTAATAAATTTGATTAAACTCATGCATAATCTATTTACATATCTAAAAATTCAAGAAAACTAATAAGTATGATCGGAGAAAATACTTTGCGTTCGAGTGTAAACTATGTTTGAATATAGATTAAATTAATTGAATCTTTGCAAAAATGCAAGAAAATTATGTTATTCGAAACAAAGAAATATTTGTTTGTATTAAAGAAAGCGAAAACAAAACAAAAAATAACTACTAAAGGCGCTTAAATTGAATTACTTTCGAAATTTACACAAGTAATTTTTAAATTGCTAAATACTAACATACATACACCGTTAAATGTGTGTGCGCAATTGTATGCTTATTCAAGAAACGAAATTATTTATTTATTTAAAAAAAAATAATAGTTAATAAATGATGATTAAAATAAACGACTTTACTGTGGCATTAAAATGCATACGGCCAAACAACTGAGCTATAAAGAATATTTAATAAGTGAAAAAAATAAAATAAATTTAATAAAATATACATTCCTGCTGGAAATTGTAATGTTTGGAATTATTAAAAAAATAATAAAAAAAACTTAACCAAGAACAAACAGCAAGCAAGTTGCAAACAAAAATTACGCTTTAAATGTTGTGTGATTACATTTTAAGACAATTAATTAAATGCATAGTTTAATGCGCGATACGTTTCTTAAATACAAAATATTTTTAAACAAAAACAAAAACAATAAATACATAAATTACAAAGGCTATTTATTATCTAAATATATATGTATTTAGCGTGTAAAAGCTGTTGGTAGCTGATTGATTTATTAGTGATAAGTATGTTTGTTATGCATCAGATACATAGACGAATGCGCGTTGAAATTAGGTGAAAGCGCTGGTAAATGGGTGTTTCTTTAAATATATGTTAATGTCTATATAGGGTATACAAGTACAAAAAAGGGTATACAACTGAACGACACCTGGACTGAAAGTAATCACACCTGCAACAGTTCCAAAAGTAGTTCCTTTACAACAATTTGATTTTAAAGCTATCGCATTGGTATCGAAATCATTTCGAAGACAATCTAAGCCGAATTCAAAAATATCAGCAAAGGCTCTTTCATTGGAACAAACAAATTATTCCACAAAATAGTTGAGAACATAACCTGGAAACGCTCCCACAAATTATAAAATGATTTTGCAGTCATCATGATCGTAATACAAAATAAAGTACAAACAATTCCAAAGTATCCTTAACTAGTCATTATATGAAATCTCTCTTGTTCCGAATTGGCCTTACAAGGTTTCCAATTTGCTCATGCAAATGTCTTTAAAAGGTATGGTAGTAAAAAAAGGAAAGACTAGAAGTAACAAACGGACATAACATAGAAATGTTCAAAAAAAAATTCGGAACTATCAAGTAATGATTCTGAAACCAACATCTCAGCACGAAATAAGAATTCAAGCTACATATAACAAAGTAGACAGAAATAATACCGTCTAAAATCGGCATTGTTCCGAAATGGTCCTGAAAAGATGTCGAGCAAGGAAACTTACAATAGCGATTAGAGAAGTATGTATTATTAAACAAAATGAACAAGTCGAGAGTTATCAACTTGTGATCTTTTCGAGTATTTTACCAGTGAGCTTGAAACTTGTTACATAGTTCAGAACATGTTCCTCAATCAATGAATTTCAAAGTCAAACACTGCAAAAAGTTACAAAATCTTCATTTTAATATAAAATAAAAACTAAGTAATCTACAAAAACCGACGACGTTCCTACATTTTCTTGCATGAATTTGGCTAACAACCCAGTACTTGTGTACCTTGTATGGCATATTTCCTTTAACCGCTGAGACACCTGACCTATGAAGTAAGCTAAACTTTAAGCATAAGCAACGCATACAGAACATAAAACTAGCGTAGAATCATTATAAGTCGCTAAAGAAACATAAAAACTTTAACTTCCGTTTGAGAAAACAATAAATTCAATGCCGTTCCATACTTTTTATGATTATGTAGCATTAAATGAAAACCAAAAGAAAAATAAAAAAAAAAAACCAAAATAAACGCATATTTACAGCATTAACATAAATACTTTCATAACATACATAAAAAGAAAATAACAAACACAAAAAAAAGAACAACATATTTTCTAACAAACATAAGTGATATGTTAAAGTTCAAGGGATAGAGTACTCATTAAGAAACCATTAACACTACAAACGAATAGCTCCGATAAGTGACAAAGTAAAAAAAGCTTAAATATACAAAACAAAAAATAAACCACCTATGAACACTTAACTCATATACATATATATACACACACACACACAACTACATATACAATTGATAAATGGGAATGCATACATAAGTACCTTCGAAATCAATAAACCAAAAAAAAAAAAAAATAAAAAAACAAAGAAGCAAACATTAGTCAAATGGCCAGAAATCTATTAAATATATAAAGATATACATATATACATATATACAATACATGCATAGTTGTTATACATAAATACCACATATGAAAGTAAAACTAAAAATAAAACAAATGTTTCATAAAACAACGTAATTGAAAAACTAATCAACTAAAAGCAAATCAATAAGCAAACTGTAACGAAAACTTTAAGCTAATACAATGCAGCTTTAAAAGCAGCGCAAACTTAAAGTGTCTTCATCGAGGCGTGTTTTTAGTAGCTTTCACAAGTGTAATGATTTATAAAAGTTGTTGTAAAGAGCAATGAAAACTTTCATACTGACATACCTACATGCATACATACATCATATATCTGCATACATATATATGCATGTGTGTGTGTGTGTTTTAACAAAAGGATACAAATACAAAATGGAGAGTACTACATTTCTATTGCATATATATTATATTTTTGTAGGCATTGAAAAGCGCAAAAACAAAATGTGAAACTAAAAACATATACAACAAGCATACATAGGCGCATACATACATACATATTACAGTAAAGAGTATGTTATAGCATATGAAAATAGCAACAAAATTAAAATAGTTGGAAATACTTTGAATTTACAAATACTAAATACTGAAATATATACATAAAGCAACTAATAAAGCAAAATATTGACTACCGCAAAATGGAAATACATAATTTGTGTAATTGAAATGCATTACAGCAAGCAAGAGAGTTATATATTTCTTAAACAAAAACAAAATTACAATTAAGAAGTAATAGCGCATAACATTAAGTATGGATAGTTATATGTATGTCTACTAAGAAGCGATGTTTTAAATTCGATGTTTTAAAATATATGTGTATGTTTATGTATAATAAATAGCAAAAAAAAACAAAACTAACAAATAAAAATAACAAAAAAACATAAAATAAATATTTATGAAAATGAAACAATGAAATAATTTTAAATATAAACGTTTGCTTTAATCATATACATACATACTCGTACTATATACACGTAGTGAAGTTATTTAAATAAAAAAAAAGAAATACATACATACACGCATATACGGATACATGTTTACATAGTTGGTACCATTAGCTGGAGCAGCCATAATTATCGTTAGATCTCAGCATTTTTATTTATTTCGTACTATTTTTGAGGTATGTATATTCGAGTTTGTCCGGTGGTTCAAATTAAACCAGTAAATTTTTTTGCTGTTCTTTTTCTTCGTGTCTAGTTTTTTTAAGGTTCACTTGGTTTAATATATTTTCATATCCTTCATTTCGCTCTTAATTGGGGTTTGTTTTTTTTTAATTTCTTGAACATATTTCCATTTCTCTCCATTCCATTTCATTTTCTCTCTTTCCTTTCCTTTTATTATTTCATTTTAAAAAATTTTATTTTATTTTAGTTTATTTTATTTTATTTTATTTTATTTTATTTTATTTTATTTTATTTTATTTTATTTTATTTTATTTTATTTTATTTTATTTTATTTTATTTTATTTAATTTAATTTAATTTTATTTTATTTTATTTTATTTTATTTTATTTTATTTTATTTTAGTTTATTTCATTTTATTTTTTTTTTTCATTTCGATTTATTTTATTTCATTTTATTTTATTTTATTTCATTTTATGTTTTTTTAGTTTATTTTATATTATTTTTTTTTTGTATTTTTTTTTATTTTATTTTATTTTAGTTTATTTCATTTTATTTTATTTTTTTTTTTTTTTTATTTCGATTCATTTTATTTCATTTTATTTTATTTTATTTTATTTTATTTTATTTTATTTTAGTTTATTTTATATTATTTTTTTTTTTGTATTTTATTTTATTTTATTTTATTTTATGTTTTTTTTTTTTTAATTTTACTTCATTTTATTTTACTTTATTGTTTTTTTTTAATTTTTTCATTCACGTCAAATGACATCAGCTGTCCTAATTCAAGGTATTGGTGTATAGGTATTACGCTCATGGATTTCTGCCTAGTTTTATCGGAACATTTTAAATTTTAAATAGAAAGTAGATATCCTTTTTCTCGCAGAATGAACCTAATTTCTGTGAATAAAATATGGTCCGAAAGCGAAGACCCAGAAATTCGAACTTTTATAATAAACTAATGATTTATTGCACTAAATTGGCTTGTCTTTATTTCTCCCATCGCTATCCTGGTATTTTTTTTTTTTTGCGCTTTAAATGTATGTATGTATGAATTTAAAAATAAAAATTTTGTTAAGCAAAACAAATATCAACTAAGAAAAGTTAAAAACAAATATTTAAAAAAACTATCGAAAACGTATTCGCATTCGTGTAGCTACAAATAAGGGCGTTCAAAATCAGTTTCGTTATTCAAAATATCGTATTTCGAATAAGTGAGAAAAACAAAAAACAATTTAATAAATTTAAAAGAGTCTACGTCTATACATACATATATATATATATATTTAAAAATCGTTGCGTATATACATATATATACTCTATTTATATAATTGTACAATAAATAATGTATATCTTAGCTTTTACATTTCCGAATTATGTACTTTATAAATTTCTTTGCGTATTTTAAAGAATTTAAAAGTTACAAAATAAACAAAAAAGCTCGACATTTATACATAGCAAACACGACGTTACGAAGCACTACTAAAGAAAAAGTAGAAAATATAAAACAAAAACAAAAACTAACAATTTTAATAAAAACAAATTTATGTAAACGCTCGTAAAGACTTACTATTTACTTATTTATTTAAATTTTTTTGTTTTCGAAATGTGTACGCATAGAACAGAATGGCTGTGGCCCTATTCCGCAACTTGAAACGATATTTGATTTCAGTTTAATTTAATATGCGAATCACATCAAACAAAATTGAATTGAGCATTTGTTATTTTTTTCAAGAATGTTTATATTAAATTAAAAAAAAAAAAAAAAAAAAAAAACGTTTTGTTTGTTGAGCACATTCGACTATTAAACATTGAAAATTATATTTATGTAATTAAAAATTGCTTATATGTGATTTAGGGGTATTCTTACAAGCATTGCCATTTCAAACAAAAAAATCGTTAAACGAAGCATTGTTATTGTTAAAATATAAAACGTTAGCAGTACTGTTAAAAAAATTAAAAAAAAATGCTGCCGCAAATTGAATATAAACGTGCATGGAATTTAAACACTGTCCCAAAAACAAATCGTCAATGTTATTCCTAAGTCAATGTTTTGTGAACATCGCAGTGTGATTACCCCTTTTGATTAAATTTACATATTAAAATGTCTAATGAAAGAAATTTTGGTTGAAAATGAGGAAATGTATTCAAAGCGACGGCTATGTTTTGTTAAATATTTCGTAAAAACTGCGGCTGTGTTTCGCGTTTTAAACTAATTTGAAAGGAAGTAATTTTAGAGAAATAATTTTAGAGAATGGCAATGAATTTCGGAGCTTGAAATCGAAACGGGAGTTAATGCTGGAGGCCAAATCGAATTTGAAAAACGCTTCAAGACCGAAACGGAACAAAGCCGAAGTCAGCGTTTTCTTTTGAATTGGCTTCACTTTTTTATTAACTTCATCACCACACTAACTTTAGTTATTAAGTTATTTAAACTAATAATTCGGCCGTTAGCACAAAAAAAAGAAGTTTCTAGAAAGATTGATCGTTTCGAAAAATTATTTGTATTAGTTTAACAACGGGAACACAGTCGATTGGAACATTTCTATAGATTTTACTAACTTCCAGAAAAGTCAAAATCGATTCCAAATTTTTGCTAACAATAGAAAAATAGCCAAATTAGTTACAGAGTAATAAGATCTAAGGTGACAATCAAATTGTTACTAACGAATTTACTTTTTATTTATGTATGTATAGTGAAAAATAGTAGGAATCTGGTTATTTAAAAACAAAAAAAACTGAAAAATGCTTGCAATTGGTTGGTAGTTTAAACTGTTTTGGGTTGCAACGAAACAAGCTTGAGTCAGCTTATTAGAAAAAAACAAATAAATTAAACAAAACAGCAGCAGCTGATGTCAGAATATGTTATATAAAACCAGTTAAACGGATATAATCAGCTTGTAGGGCTAGTTGAAAAATCCTTAAAAAATTCACAGACCTCGTTCGATATAGCGCCAGCGTTTCACTGAAAAAAATATACGCCTAAACTAAGTTGCGCTAGTACTACTTCAACAAAATTACTTTGAAAAGCAAGAAAATTTGTAATTTAACGAGCGCTAATATGTTGCAGAAAATGTTAAAAAAGAGAAAAAGACGATATTTGCAAGAGGATATATATTTGTAAAGAGTTGATATCTAAGAGAGCATACAGCTTTATACCGTCAAATCTAAGCTATTGTTAATTAACGAATTTCACAAAAACGAGAGCGAAAGTATTAAAGTAAAACAAGGCTATGTAAAGTAAAAGCTTTGGTAAATCATTAAACCACAATCAAGTTTTTATATACAAAGAAAGACAAAGCAATTGCGAACGCCACCAATGGTACCATAGGAGCATATTAAATGTTCAAACAAAGTCTAAACGGTTTTAAAAAAAAAGAACGTTAACAGATTTTCCACTCGAAACTTACAGGAATCCAACATTTTCAATTTATTTTATTATAACATAGATTTATGTACTACGACTAATGATACCAAAAAAAAGAAGAAAAAAAAAACAAAACAAAAACCAACGGAATAGCTTTCGAAAACGGAACTAGTGTGTAGTATTAGAAAAGGAAGAAGAAAACCAGTTTTTGTGAGTGAATTCAGCCCACCCATTAAATTTTTATGTACTAACTGTAAAATGCTGCAATTGCAGAAACCACTAAACAAAAAACAACAACAAAAACTTTAACTCTAACTGTGTATAATTAATAAAACTTGAAAACTGTAAATATTATTTATTTTGTTGAAACATTTTACTATAAAAAAAATCCAACTAACGAAAGTAGCAAATGAAATTAGCCCACGCGACAACAAATAAACACCGTGAAAAAAGGAACGAAAAACACTTTCGTCACACAAGCATTTAAATAAAATTCCAAAAAGCGAGCAATTATGTTATTAAGTTAAACTACATTAACATGAATATGTATGTAACATCCAATTTGAGAGTAACTTTAAGTAAGTTCTACAAACATTTGAACCAAACCAAACTGCATGATGCTTTTCACATTAAGTTCCAAACTGTTTTATAAAAATAAGTTTCGATTCCTTGTTTGCCTCTCTTGACTGGAAATGCTTTGAATGTATGTATACTTGAATGCTATTAAATAAAATTAAACAATTAAAACAAAACAACAACATAAAAAGTAAAGAATTGAATAAAATATAAAAAAAAAACAACTTATTTTAAACAGATGGGCATATCCAGTTACCCAACACCAACCATAAACAAACCAAAATTAATTGTGTTTAAATGTCTATTATATTCAATGTTAGCACGATGAAAATAAAAACAACAAATGCAAATAATAATAATAATAATAATAATAAAAATCAAAGCAAATATGAAAAAGCGAAAAGCGTGGCGTGTGTAGCATGAATTTCTTAGCAAACTAAGAAATTCAATTTGGATTTAAGCAAAACCTAAAAGTGGATTATGACATTTTGTAATGGACAATCCCAGAGCGCAGATATTTTGGTACAAAGTGAATAAACGACTAATTTATCGAAACGTAAGCCAACAAGAAAGCAAAAAAATAAGACAAATTGAAGCTTAGTAAAAACGAACAAAAAATACAAAATTAAAAATAGTATAAAACTTTGAAAACTTGCTGTAAACAAAGCAAGTAAAAAGTAAGACGAAATTTGTTGAAAGTAAATTTTTTTTTTTTTTTTTTTGAAAGAACCAGTACTTAAAAATTCAAAGTATCATTATTGAAGTTTGAAAAGCACTGTTGTGGAAACTAATTGATGTTAGAATAAGAAACCAAACTACTAAAGTGTCTACAAATCGTTTTCCAATGTGCTGAGTGTGGGTATATTCAATGAGTCTAGAAAATATGTCTAACTTTTGGTTTATTTATCTAACATAACCTGCAAAAACTTGAAAAATGTTGAGTGGTTAGAAACTTAGTGCTAGTTTGTGTAAAATTTTGCGTGTGCAATGCGATAGTTCTCAGTATGAACTCAAAGAACAGTTGTTGCAAATAAAATCTTAAGCCTTTTAGAAGCTATTGCTACAAAGTGGCTCTCAAACTGTTACTTATATTTTTAAATTGTGAATGGATCTTAAATTTCTTGTTAGTTTTGAAGGAATGTCAATTCTTCAAACAAAATTTTAAACAGTTTTCAAAACTGAGATCAACAAATCAATGCAGAGAACTATATACGCATTCTAGACTCAGTGAATATCCCAAATTGATTTCAATTCTGATCAGACATCAATCAGCTTCCACAAAATAATTTAAGAGATAACCAATTTATTTACAGTCAATCAGTATCATTTTAGAAAGTGTCATGGTTTTTAGAATAAATTTAATTCCTATTTAATTATTTCTATCACACTTGATAGTGACTTGTTTACCATTACTTTAGTTATTTCAATTAAAATTATATAAAATGAAATCCAATACATAAATACCGAAAGAAAATTTAATTATTGTTCAATGTTAAACGCAATTAAGTAAATGTGAGTGAAAGAAGAAAGTAAAAGGCAAAATAATAAAGGAAAAACAGTATCGAAATACTACAAAAAAAGGTTAATAAATTATGTTATTAAATGTATGTGGAGTTAATTGCGAATAAATGACCAGGAAGCGAAAAGTCTTTTAATGGGCGGGTAAAAATTTATTGCGATGCTGAAACCTGAGAGCACTGCGATTATGCACTATTGTAAAGTGCATGTCCCTAATACGGCAAATTATAATTAGTACCCTGAAAAAAGCGTGGAACTGATATCTAAAGAGAGTGCTCCGAGAACAACAACGTTCGTCTTGAGTGAACTAGAAGTGACTCTAGCTATTGCATTATATATGTAGGTACATTGTTGGAATAAATCGATTTTATTTTATTTCTGTACCCTACTTATAGGGGTTGAAAATAAACTTGTCAGACGGTACACAGAGAGCAACAAAAGGAATCTGTCCGACACTACCCGTCTTCATAGGACATGCTCACACAAAAGGGACCAATTCCAGCCATAAAAAGAGATTAAAACTGGATTTGCCATGGATGCCATTTTGCGACTCATTCTAAACGTTAAGTAAAATATGACTTACGATTTGTTTCGGTGTAAAGACGCCTTCGTCTGCCCGAAACGGTGCCCAGAAACAATTTCTAGCTTAAAAATGAGTTTTAATAGAATCATTAGCTTGATTTAACTGAATGGGATTGGTACTTTGTTTATATAGATATTCGAGAAAAATTCGCCTTTTTTAAGTCAAACATGTAAAATCGCATGCTTGCCGGGAGCTCCAAGAACTAAAGGTTGCTATAGTAGTACCCCGTCTGGATTTACTCTTTTACGACTGGAATGAGACACAACGTGAATGAAGGCCACTAGATTCAAGTTAAAAAGGATCACGGTAAGTTTTATGATAAGAGTTTTGAGTGAAAAAACCGATAATTAATTTAATATTTAATAAATAGTCCCGCTCAGCTCTGCAGCGATATTTTTAAAAATTTATCTCTCCTTGTTCATATATTATTCGAACATAAACTAAATTATACTTAAATAGAGAGCTGAGGATATAGTGCCGACTAAGCCCAACGAACTACTGTTACTACAACAACATAGCACTATCTGTAGGTCAATGTTGATATTAATATCTGTTCTGCGTATGGGGAAAGGCGGAACTGAAATTAATTTTCCTATAGCAACTTTATTCTGGTTCACATGAAGTTTTCGTGAAACCTTGACCCATCTAACAATCTTTAGAGAGCCTAGTCCCAATTTTCCTAGTATCACTAAGAACCTTAAAATATCCTTCGTTTATTTAGCAGTAACAGCACATCGTATTTAACGAATATCGATACAGCCATTGGTGATTTGAATTAAATTCTCTAGGCGTTTCCATATTCACAGCCAGGAGCAGCGTGAAGGTACATAAGTTTTGATACACAACATACTTCGCCTTTTCAATATTATAGAGCGAATGAAATGATTAACACGCTTACCTTATAGTATACATCTGGAACATATTGTTTATCTGTTGATTCGCGTACATAACCCAATTCGGGTGCATCCTTAGTAGGTATTAGACAATCATCACGCACCAAAGCCATACATTGGGCTGAAACAGCATAGCCCTCTGTATGTACTTGCTTACTGTTATCACCTGCGATGAGACGAAAATGATTTTATTAAAACATATTCTAATTGCTTTCATGCTTCTTACATACCTGTTACACACACTGTAACGAATTTCGAACCAAAATAACCACTGGAACCATATTTACATGGATTTGGGTGACGATTTTGTAACTCTCCAGCCGTAATACATTCCTGCGCAGTAAGAAAATGCGTATCAATGCCACGCAAATGTTTCACTGTACCCTTAGCCGCATCTTCAGTGATGAGATCAGTAAAAATCCAACCAACCTGTTGCAAAAGTATTTATTAGACGTATGAAATTAGAAAAATAAATATATGAACTTACCTTTTTCAAACCCAATGCCTTGGCCAACTCGTCAACATCAGCAGCCACTTCATCGTCTAACAAGCGTATGGAATCACGTGTCGATTCTTGCGGTGGCTCATAAATGGCTGCAACAGTTGCACGTATGCCAAGAGGTACATCAGCATGTACCTCATAAGTACCATAAAGAAGACCCAGCCTTTGATGAGCTGTAGTACGCCAATAATCCAGAAAACGCTCAATAATAGTTGAATTCTCAAACATAATATTATCAATATGACGGTAAATTTGACGATTTAAGGTGACAGCCGATGGTTGACATTTGGAACAAATACCCTTAGGCCATGGTGGATGCTCACGGCAGCCAGGTTTAATGCGACAATTGATATCATCAAAAGCAACATATTTTCCACGATCTATACCTGATTTTTGTTTACGTATAAATGAATGGAAGGACAAATGTTTAATTTTATTTTCCTTTAGATAATTATCATCGTATGGTTCGAGTGGTGAACAATGAACACAGCGGCCATTAGCATTGTGACGGCAGCTAGGAGTAATAAAAAAGAGTGTTGTTAGTATATAAATTAGCAATGATTAATTTTGTGTTGGCATACAGTTTGGGATCACGCGCACGTTCGATTAAGCCATCCATTTTGTATAGCAATTGATCAACTTCATCTTCCGTAACAGTGGCTTGTGGTTGAAAAGATTTGCTGCTATTTATTGGCGGCAAGCTGGTGGTGGAAGTTTCGAAATCATCAATAGCTGTAGTACTTGTACGCTAGAATTTAAATGCGAAATTGCATGAATTAATCAATAGGCAATTTTTAGGGTATTGTAAAGTAATATATGTACATAGATATATTTGGGATCACTACTCATGACCTCACTAATTCATGACAAAATTACATTTAGTAGAATATTCCTCTTAAGAATCGTTTCTTGTATCCACTTTGGATGGTCAAATAGTTGGGATCCATCAATCTTAATGTGGTCCATATTTACAGAGGCTTAGACGAAATAAACAAAGGGGATTGGATTTGTGTTTTAACCAGTATTTGAAGAGGCGATAAGACTAGCGAAAACAACCATTCACATGGAAATTAGGAGCTTAATGTACTTCAGTACTTCAGTATTTACATGAGTGTTCAGATTTTATGCAGTCAAGAAAAAACCGAGATCGAAAACATCATTAACGTATATAAAATAAAACCGTAATTGAGCGATAATGGTTGACTACTCAAGTAGTTCGGGAAATGGAGTTCTAGCTGTTCTACTAAGTAAATAATATACTAGGAATTATATCCCGCAGTATTTGCTAAAAGCTACATCTACAAAGTACCATCTTTTTCAACGTAAGGAGGTATTTTTCTTTTATAATCTAGATGAATTTGAAGGTTTGGTTTGATTGATAATTTTCTGACTTGCTGCTGAGGAAGGTCTAGGCATCCGTGTTGTTTCTATGTCCACGCAGCCGAAAGACTAGGCGACTTTTGATCGGATGTACTAATATCTTTGAAATGTACATATAACCCCTAGATAAGTTTCGCTACAAAGTCAATCTTACACGTATCGAACTGCCAGCAATCTTCTTTAAAAATAACATGTCGCCATGTTTGAGACAAGTTCCAACTTTCTGCGACTGACTAGAATGCAACTGCAAAAGAAACAAAATTTAATTAGTTAATATTTTGTACGAAATATTTATAAAACATACCTCCGTTAAGAAATTGCGCTCTTTGAAGAGTCCGAAGCCATCAACTTTCAGAGTTTGTTGCACGGTTTCATAAAGCTCTTTCAAATTAGCTTTGGACGCAATCTCGATGCGTTTTAGGCCTTCAGGAGACTGCACGCGTATCAACTGAAATTAAGAAAGAAATTTATAAATTACGATATGTATATGTAAATACTGTGGAAGACAATATAAATTGAAATCTTTATACTGAATTCATGGTTATTTTTGTTGTTTGGGAATTCCTTAGCAAAAATGCACTTTCTGTGTATTTAGTTTTTTGTTTTTGTTTTTTTGTTTTCTTCTTTCCACGCGCTCAATAGTGAACGAGTTTTTTAATTTCCTTTTGTGTTTTCTCTACTAATTTGGGTAAAAACCTGTGCCAAAATTTCAAGTTCGTATAGGTACTATAATTGACGTGTTTCCGAAATGACAGCACAGTACACGAGGGAGCTGAATGATTACAATTAGCCAAAACAAAAACGAAAAATTTGTAATTCAGTGAAGACAAAGTCATACCAAATATAATATAACTCCGTTGAATGATTTTGAAACTTTACCAACACTTTACGTTCGCTTACCGATTGCTTCAGCATCATCATCAGACGCTGACGCACAAAGGTGTAAACCACATTTCGTTTGCGATAGAACAATGTTTCCAATTCGCACATAGACATTTTTGAAGTTTCGAAAATTCAGATCTTTATTGGGCCAAGAACTTGAAAGTGTTTGTGCTTATATCAATTTCGTATTAACGTCTCATTCATTTTTTGGAGGCCAATGGATGTAATAAACCTTACAGAATCACCTTAATGACGCTTTATAATATTGTAAAAATTTTACAAACAACACTTGTTGACATCGCCGAAGATCGCTGCAGACTAAATAGACTCTCCCAAATTTAAACAGCATTTGTCGCGTGACAAAATTGGGGTATGCGCAACAGTTTTTTATTATTCAAATTTATTTAACACTTAGTTCAGGGACAGAAAAGAATATTCTTTTTGAGGAAAAGTCAAATCTAAAAGACAGGCGGACAAAGTTTATCTAGGCTTTACCAGCTTAGAAATATTTGTCTCGAAGTAAGCCAGTCATATTCATCCATAGACCTAAGAATAAATTGCCAATGTTAGGACGTGCCCATAACGATTTGATATGAAGACCGGAAAGTCCCATATACATATTCGGCCAAAAATTAGTATTCTGTTAGGACTCACCTCCGCTTTAGGGAGGTCATGGCCAGTTGGCCCTCGCAGCAGGTGATCTTTTAATAGATCATTAACATTTAGAGAAGAGAACAAAATACTCTGACGGTTTAGGCAGGGGGGTAGCGAAATAACAGCCCTTGGCCGGGGAAACCCCGAGTCATTCCGGTACGTACCGGTGGGAATGAAAACAATGCTCTCTCCTGAGTATGCTTCTCTTCATGACGATTTCAAGCCCTGCAGCTTTTTCCATGGCACCTACAGCTCCAACGCTTGTAAACAGAATTTTTAAAGTTTGATTTAGTGCAATATCGTAACTAGTTTATGAGTTATTTTATAAACGTTAATCCGCTCGCTTTACACCAATTTTTAGCACTCACATGCCAATCAGATGTCAGTATGTTAGTTCATCAATCTGTGTCCGACAGGCGAATAAGCAATGACAAGCAATAAGTTGTGGTGGGTGGTTTGAAAACAAATATTAGCTGCAGTGGGCGGCTAATGGGGGGTGGACAAGTGACGATATCAGTAAAACGCGAAAGCTTTTTTTTTGGTTAATATAAGTGCACTTCTACATACATATGTATGTACTATATAGTTCAAGATGCTGCTTGGTTGCCTGACAGTCTGCCGGTCATTGACGTATAAATATATTACCATGTAGATGTGTATACATTTGTGGCATGTTGTTGTTGCTGCTACTTTTGCAGTTGTAGAAATTATGCAGACGACAGTTTCGTGTTTTGCCGGCTTTTCTATATTGACTTTTGAATTTTGCCGGCAGTGACCGGCTACCGGCAAGAGCGACTCCAATTGGACTACACATCAGCTGTTGGAGGATGCGTTGGAATCTAAGTATTTTTAAATGAGACTCGGATCAATAAATTGTATTGCACAATTATTTCTTTCAACTAAATCATTTAGCTTCGCTGGCATCCTAGAAAAAAGCAGCTGCATGCAAATCCTAGCACTTTTTTCACCATCGGCACATTTCATCCTTACACATTCACATTTGGTTTAGCCAAGGTACATGGCCAATGCAAAACAATGGAATTCACTACCGTGAAAACGCATACGCAAAATAAACAAAAAATAATTACTTAAGTGGTGTAAAAACAAAACTTACAATTGTACTACCAACGTTGGGTTTTGACATTTTACTAAACAATGCCACACAGTTTGCTTGGCTCGACTTTCAGACTTCGTTCTGCAATGGTTTTTCTTTGATTTTCTTAATGAAATTCGTTTAAAATACTTTCACTGACGCCTTCTAAATTGGAAAATAAACAGCGCAGGACAGACAAAGGCGAGTTGCGGCACAAATAAAAAATATCAAATACGGAAGAAAAAAATCGCAAATTCACGACCACGGACACGGGCAACTGTCATTCTGTCAACTAGCTGTCAAACGCCGTTGTTTGCGGGTAGAGCTGCCAACAGCACTGTGATTGAGAATTGAGCAGATACAGTACGGCGATACGTTGAAACAATTATAACAGCAGAGTAGACTGCAAGTCAACGCTGACGTACTGTATCAGTACCAAAGAGAGCAAATTTATAAGAGTCAGTCCTCTCAGCAGCGGAATTGGGCAGAATTGAAATTTTTGATCACTCTCTTTGGTAAATCATAAGGGCCCCTAACGAAAAAAAAGTTCTTTGACAGTATAAAGAATTTTTTATATTTTACAAAGTCACCCTGTGTTAACAATATTATTCACATAGGACAGCATAGTTCGCGTTATGACATCGCACAAGCATAGACACAAACCATGATTTTACAACTATTCTTAACGGAAGTTATACTTCGAAATTGACTTCCGGATAAGGCGTTATGGAATTTCATTGCAAATTTTCGCTATTTTTTGTGAATGTTAATTTATTTCATTGATTTTATTCACCTTTTGTGTAAGTGTTATTTTTCCTTCTTCGTTACCACCTTCGCTTACTAGCGTGGCTGCACAAAAGTTGGTGCAACAATGCCACCTAAGATTAAACCAATACGGAACATTATTGTCAAAGCGTGGCCACTTAGTCTAGTATTTAGAGAAAAATGTAAATACTAACAAGCTTTAAAGTTTAAATTTCGAACTTTTTAATTTTTGCACCTCCATATTTTTGGCACACGCCTCACGATGTACATACATATGTATGTATGTATGTGTATGTAGGCTTGCTTTTGTCTGCAAGTACATCTGCTACCTTTGACCTTGTTTAGTTGTTTTTGTGCACAGTGCGTATGCAATATGGCAGTTGGAATGCAGCAAAACATGTTCCGTAAACAAAGATTTGACTGTTGACGTTATCTGCACTTCCATTGAAATGTGGCTTAGTTTGTTTTTTACGCTACACAGGTACATTAGGATGTCTCGCATGCCCCTTTTCTTCTACTTGAACTATAAGTACAACTTTTTTTTTTTCATTTTAACTTCCAATACTAGGCATGCGATAACCTGGCCATATTTTCATAAGAATTAATAAATGCTGAATCTGTTGATGGTGCGTGTGTACCTTTGATGATCAAATCTTTCATCATAATAATCGATATCATTTTGAAATTTCTTTTCAAGATAATTATCTCTAATGTTCACTAATAAAAACTTTATCTTTGATGAAAACGAATGTTTGTGTGCAGTAAGGGAGCGCTTTTCAAGACTTTTGACTAATAGCAGAAAACCGAAGTAAGGGAACTAAAAAACAAGTCTGGTATGGTGGCGGTGGCTTTGCTAAAGCAATCAGGGGCTGAATCGTCACAGACGTGAACGAGCAACTTGCTAAGTAAAATGTCAATATCGGATTATGACAGCCGTAAGTGTATAAATTTATCGAAATTTCGGATGATTACAAACGTGAACGAGTAGATGAACGTAGCCGTTCGTTCGAATAGCCACTTGTTCACAAATTGCCGATCGAAGGCGCAACGAATAGAAGAAAATATTTAAAAATGAATGCGTTTGGTTTATATTTGCATATATTTATTATTTTTAGCTGTAATTTTTGATAAAGGACAAACTATAATAAACTTAATTTAACGCAAAAGTTCATAATTGCGAAATTAATTAGGGAACATACCGATTTTCCCAAAACTTTTATACAAAACTGTACCAAAACGGTTAACACCATTAGATTCAGCTTATCCGTATTATATAGAAATTGCTTATATTAGTCTGTCTTTTTTGTGGTCCCTGGTTCCTTCGGAGATTATCCACCATTCCTTTAACACACTAAACTTAATTTAATAAAATTAGAGCTGGGTTGGAGGTGTTAAGAGAAGCTGAGCTACAAATAAAAGTTTTTCTTAGTTGCTATCAAATATCCTTCGCTTAGTCTATTCTTTTCAAAGCACTTTCATAACAAAAAATACAACAAAAAAGGTGTTCAACCAAATCATGGGTTTTCCAAGTATCGTTTAGCACATTAGCACTTCATGTAGCCGAAAAATGTTTGCTCCTTATTGGTTATTCTATATATTTACCGATTATTTTTAATACTACATACATACATACATATGTATGTGCGTGTTTATGCATGCCAATAAAAATAAATTGACAGTCAACAAGTATTTTCCGCCTACCAAATGAGTGAAACCGCCTTGTGAGACTCAAAATGGGGCTGAATGGTTAGAAGAAGAGTGAATGACGTTGTTTGTGTTGTTGTAGCAGTTTATCTTTCTAAAAAGTTCGGTTATACTATAACAACAACACAACAACAAAAAGGCATTTCTGGCATATTTCACTTTTCATTGACTCGTTAGTACCTTTTTTGTTTGGTATGTTGCCCAAGCGGAGGCGTAAATTGTTTTTCACGAGAAAAAAAACAATAAACCAACAAAACTTTGCTAGAAATTCAAACGATTTAGATAATCAGCTAACTAATATGCTTCGAAAAATAATCATTATATAATAGACGGAACGATGATGGGACATTAACTTAAAAGATTTTGAAGGATTCGAGAATTTTTTTTTTTAAATTATTAATAATAATAATAATAATAAAAATAATGATAACGAAAATAATAATAATAAAATGTCAGTCCAACTAAATCAACTCAAAGAAATATAAATGCTATAAAACCATGGTAAAAAAATTATCCCAATCTGTAATAGGCAATTAAAACAAGGACTTAAACTTTGTTGAGATCATGCAAATGTTAGTGCCAAAACTTTGTGTTTTTCTTATTTGAATTCTATATCAAGAAACTCTTTCAACTGTCCACTTTTACTGGGTGATTGCATTGGCGGTGCCAATTTGGTGGGAGTGATTATGGATATAGTAAAGATTTTGGAAGTTATCAACATTTCGCTATTTGAAATCTAATACTAAATTAAGATACAATTTTAAGCAATAACAAAATCGATCTGGAAATCGAAATATTAATAACTTACGATTTTGAAATAATTTAGAAAATATAATTTTATATCAAACATACATAGATCATTTGAATGAAATCACCAAAAGATTCTTAAGAAAAATACAAGTTTTGTTCGCGTACATTAGAATTTTTAAAAATTTTATAAAATTATTACTGAGAAAGTGTTCGCTTAAACAAAACACTTGCAGCGAGAGAGCGCATTTTGACATTTCATTGAGAGAGCTACAAGTTTTTACTGTGGGAATTCCGCTTCGCAAAAATTTATGTGCAAAACCAGCTGATAATGACAAGGGAAAGGAACAGCAAAAATTTAAAAATTTGAACTTTTAACCAATCAAAATGGCAACAGCTGTTTGTGCTGCAAGTTTTTACTGACATCTGTTCGCTTGATACTTTTTTACGTCATTCTCATATTACTTACACTTTTTGCAAGTTTAAAAGTTTCAGATGTAAATATAAGTTTTTAGGAGTCCACTGATTGTTGATTTAGATATTTTTGGATTGATTTCATTTTGGATTCGAAATAGCCAAAAAAATATAATAATCTGCACATGGTTTTGTAGGAAATTGAATTCGTTACAAAAAAAGTTCTGAGTAAAAATATCAATTCAAATAAAAAATTTGTTTTTGGTCCAGTCTAATAAATACATACGCAGTAAGCTTCAATAGGCATTATTGTCTCAAAACAGCCTGCCAAACTTTTTAATTATTGCTTTAATTTTCAGGGAATCAAATAATTTTTCAATTACCTTCAATTGTTGTTGGCTAATAAACGGACTCTACATAAAAAGAGCATTCAAACGGAAATCACTGAAACGAATATTAATTAGCTAAACATTCCTTTGACGCTCCAGAAAAACACAAAAAAATTAAAATCATCACACTGTTAACACTTAAAACATTCTTAGGCAATAACAACGCAGCATTTATTTCGAAATTGTTGCTGCTCATTTGTTTTTGCATTCGTTTTTGATGGCATATTTTGTTGTGATACAATTTTTCGCGCGAATGCGCCTAACAAAGCCACATGGTCGCACTTTCCTCTTTAACATTGAATGAATGACACAAAAATATGTTGATAACGGGGGTGGGACGTATGTATGCAGCTGTTGGGCTTTTCTTAATACAATAACAATGTAGCTGCTGTTATGCTCGGAAGGTTGATGCTTTTACCAATGCCACTACTCTTCTTCTTCTTTACAGCTAACCGGCTCACTGCGTGCGCGCATAGCAGATGATTTCGAAAATATTTTTCGAATATCCTTTTTATTTCGAACATCCTTATCAGCAATGGCAATGGCAGCAGCACATAGTACTTGATGGCACGTTCAGAGATAAGTTGCAGTTGGCTTTTGCTGATGCTTGCGTGCGGTTCACTGAAGCTCGAAATTCGATTTTCTCGTTTCTTAATTAAATGTTGCGAACAATAAAAATAGTCTGCAGTTGAAGCTGGCTTGATAAAGCTCATCACTCTGCAGAATTATTAATAGTTATCGTATTGGCTTGTGAACGTCGATACGAGCTGTGTGGCATTCGAGTGTTTTATAAATAAATGAAAACAAATATCAACTTTTATGTTATGTTATTTGTGGTCTACGTGAGTGTGTTTGTGTTAAGCAAAAGTTAAAGTTGTTTTAATTAAGTGGCACAACAGCATTTATTTGATGCTAGTGTGATTTGTGAAAGGGACATGAAAGCAGTACAATTCCCTTTGACATGGCATTTTCAGTTTTTGAAGAGTTTTTGGCTGAGAACAAAAGCTTAGTTTAAAGCGTTGTAATAAATCATTATCTGGCTCTTAATATAACACGCCTATAAAGGATACAAATTATTTACAAGTGCATTAAACTAAAATAAAATAAAATGAAATAAAATAAAATAAAATAAAATAAAATAAAATAAAATAAAATAAAATAAAATAAAATTGAAATAAAATAAAATAAAATAAAATAAAATAAAATAAAATAAATTGAAATAAAATAAAATAAAATAAAATGAAATAAAATAAATGAAAATAAAATAAAATAAAATAGAATAGAATAGAATAGAATAGAATAGAATAGAATAGAATAGAATAGAATAGAATAGAATAGAATAGAATAGAATAGAATAGAATAGAATAGAATAGATTAGAATAGATTAGAATAGAATAGAATAGAATAGAATAGTATAGAATAGAATAGATTAGAATAGAATATAATAGAATAGAATAGAATAGAATAGAATAGAATAGAATAGAATAGAATAGAATAGAATAGAATAGAATAGAATAGAATAGAATAGAATAGAATAGAATAGAATAAATGAAAATTTAAAAAGCAAAATAAAATTAAAAAAAAAAATATTTCAACTAATTATATTTAAAAAAAACCTTAAATAAGATTCATATGCCAGAAACTGGATTGGTTCGATTTAAAATTCAAGTCTATAAGCCATCATTGCATTGCAGCAATTATAAAATTGAATAAATACAATTTGAGGAATTTACTTCATTGGATTGAATTAAACTAGGCTCTCTGCCTGCATATACGATTGAGTTACGTACAATAGCTTGCATGACAAAAATTTGTGAGGGTTGGTAAATTCCATTATCAAAGTACAACAAAAGTGATGAACGCAAAGAGAAAGTTAAATAAAACGAGGCAAATGAAAATAACTGTGCTTGAAAAGCAAAACATTTTCTAACTTGAAAATTGGTAAACGAAAAAATTCTAATAAATAGATTAAATACCTGTGCATAAACACTTACCTGCTCATACACACGCACACACACACAGCATTTCACTGCAATAGCAGCTGTGTTTGTGTGCAACAGGAAATATATGAAAATACGTTTATACCGGCAAGCAAAGTTCGCACTTGAAGAGTGTGGCAGACAACTTGAAAAAGGTAAGCAAATTTGCATAAAGTTGGTTATTTTCATATTTTGTATGTTTGCCATGAATAATGAAAGGTTGCTGCGAGAGCAATAGAGCCGTTCAATTCGACTTTTATAATGTTAAAAAAAATGTTGTGAATCACAGAGTTGAAAATGTTGCGTATACGACATGGCGCACAATTCGAAGAAATGCTACTTAAATGATGCAGAAAGCAAAGTAATGAAAGGCTTATCTGGCATTTTCAGATGAGTTTACAAATGAGCTCAAAATGCTACTTCCTTGAAATATTTCTTCAACAACAAATGTTTATAAATTGTGGGAAAAACATCGCTTGTTTACCTAAGAAGTTGAGGTTTTCTTAACTGAATTATAAAATATAAGCTTTTAACTAAGATGGGCATATGAATTGAGCAGATGTGGGAGCCATGACTGTGTTGTTATTTTTTGTTGTTTTTTTTTAAACAAAAATTGTTTTGCTTCAAGTTTAAAATTTTTCAAACATGCAAAATAAAAGAAAGCTTTAAGCGCAAAGATTATAATCACTTTGAAATTTATGCTAAGTGACAATTTTGAAATTTTTCAAGAGCGCGTTTTGTTTTTCATTGGCTTCTGATTCTGATTGTTTAAGGGTTTGTCAGTTTATTGGATTTTAATGATTTGGATTTGATGAGTTTGTTTATTCTGAGCGAATTATGGTACCAAAATAAACTTTGAAATTAAAATTTTAGGCGAAAAATATTTATTTTATCCTCAAAACCATATTTCTGTTTTAAAAAGTCATGCAAATTTTATTTTTATTTAATTATTTTTTTGTTTAAGATGATAGACCTATTTGGAATGCGAAATGTGCTATAAAATACATCTTAAACTTCAAGTTGAACATCTAGCAATGCAACGGTAGAAATTTAATTTAAAAATATTCAAAGAGTTTTGAGTGATGCGCGAACAAACACACAAACAAACAGACAAAAAATTGATGTGGCTTCTAATAACTTCATAAATCACTGTATGCACAATTCCTCCATATCCAAAATTTACCGACAACAGCCTGTATTCATCATAAACAAAAAATTATTTTGTATTAGAAATTCCCCTCCGAGATTAATTAGTTTTTTCTATTGACACTTATGAGAATATCATTATCAAATTATAACACGTTATAATCGAATATAATTAGTTGAATTGGCAGTAAATTTGTTTCCGCTAATATGCGTGTTAAAAGCACAATAACAAAAATTCTAGCAAAACAAAATAAACAAATTCAATGAGTAATCACAGCATAAATTTTGTACAAATCACGGCAAATTTAGCAAGTTGGATGTGCTTACAGTGTGTGATTTATCAAACTTCATTTAAATAATGTACACGAAAGTTGCTCAACTGGACATTAGAATGCAGTGCATCGAGATGTGAGTCTCCTTTAGATTTCTTTAAAGATTTATTTTATTATTTATTAATTCATTTGTTTATGATGATTATTTGTAACACGAAATGTTTTTAAAATACCCCGAAATAGTCACAAAAAATACCTAAATGATCCGAAAACAATTCCAAAAAAAAACTTTCAAAAATATCCCGAAAAAATGCCCTAACGATTCCAAAGAAAACCCGATGTCATTCCGTAATAATCTGAAAATAACCCTGAAATTATCCCAAAAGAGTTCCAAAATCGTTCCGAAAAATTTCCCAAATGGTCCCAAATAAGAGTCGAAATTATACCGAAACTAATCCCGAAATTATCTCAAAAACCGTCTAAGAATATGCTCATTCAGTTATAAAAAATCATATTTATTCTCACATTAATGCAATATTTACTGATTAAAGTGCTCGTGGCGATATTTAGACAAACAAATATATATCAATGTAAATATGTATGTATGTTAATCAGCGAATAATAGTTGCACAACAATGTAAATATTCGCCGGCATAAATGTTTTGGGATCGCTTTCTCGATTGTCGATTGTATTCAAATAGGCATGAATGTCAATGCTTTTGTGATAAAATAGCAAATCATTAAGCGGCAGCACGCTCCGACTATGTGTGAAAGTAAACAAAATTATTACCAATACAATGAAATAATAATAGATAGTGAGGATGAAGTACAAATTCATAGATGACAATTTTAATATTAGGAAAAGCATGAATGGAGATGGTTTCTATGGAGAAAACAATGCGGCTCGGTGTGATAGGAAACAAAGAATAATTTCAGCTTCTACCACTGAAAAAATCCTGCCTTGCTTGAATCAATGTTTTTGAGTCACCCTGGTCCTTGATCGATAACTGCGAAACCGATCGATTTATCGAAGTAAGGCATATCTCTAATCTTAAGTCAGACGTCTGTTACTTTGGGACTATCAAAGGGAGCATACACTGCCGGTGTCACTAAAGAAATTTAAATCAAAAAGTATTTTTTACCCAAATGAAACTGGCTGTTAGAGGTATACAATAATAGATATTAAAAAAACAAAAACAAAAAAAAATTCTTAATTTCAGAAAGTGGTTTTTTGTTTTTTTTGAAATAGAAACTTTTGAATTTTGTTAAAAAAAAATTTGGAAAAAAATATTTCAAATTTTCAATTTCAAAAAAAGTTTCCATTTTTCAAAGCATTTTTTTTTTTTTTTTTCAAATATACGAGTTTAGAAATTTGTCACCATTTTTTTAGATTGTTTGAAAGTTGTTTTTTCTAAAATAGAAATTTTGGAAATTTAAAAAAAAATTTTTTTTTTTTTTAAATATTTATACTAGTTTTGAAATTTGTCAACATATTTTTTTTTAGTTTTTTTTTTAACATTCTACTTAAATAGTAAAACAAAAACGACTCAATTATTAACAGTGAAAATTTCATTTGGTGTTAGCGGAATGTAAAAAAAAAATTAGAAAAAATGTAAAAAAATTTTAGTTTACAACAAAACAAAAATATAAAAAAAAAGTATTTAAAAGCCGTTCCGATGGTAGTAGTGGACATTTAAATATATAAAAGTATAAATAAATATACAAACATACAGGTATATGTCTGACCTCCCAGGTAAATTAGCGATAAAGCTAATGCTACATCTCATGATGTATATGATTTATTTATGTACATATGTATGCTTGTACGCCTTCATAAAAACCAGGTACATATTTATGATAAATATTTGTGGTATAACTATGTCTAAATACACAAACAGCATTTAAAAGGAAGGTAAAGGCTATAATCTTAAAGTAACATGAATGCATGTAGAAAACAAAATAATAAGCAAGCATATAGGAAATAACCCGCCACAGCTGACGAATAAAGCAAAAAGCATATAAAATCCTGACACATAATTGTGAGGCTGAGGCTTAATACTTATATACAGTCACTCAAAATAATGTGCGCTACGTTTAGTCGACATTTGGGAATATTCAATTTCTTTTTCATTACTACGCTCACTGCGATACATACATACATGAATACGCCTTTGTGTGGCATGGGAACTAAAAGATTTTCATTTATGCGTGACTACGTGAAAAAATTTGATAAAACCAGCAAGCTTAGTGTAGCTGACGAATAAATACCTTTGCATTTGCCGAATACAACTTTATTGTATATTGAATATTTATATTCACACCAAATCGTTAGGATTATATTAAAATTAAAACGCAGCATTATATTTAAAAGTAAAGTAAGTGGCGCATTTTCGAGTAGGATATTTCGGGGCGTTAGCTACCTTTAAGCGTGACAGAATTTTTTTCGACGTATTTCAATGGCAATTTAACTTTTGTAAAATTGTACACCTGCGTCATGAATTTAACACCAAAAGTTTGCTAAAATTGGAAAAAAAAAATTATTTTTTTTAATATTATTTTTTGTAAAGCATAAACTCTCACCCCGTGCAAAGTGAAACAAAAGTTTTTAACCCAACTAATTTGTATGAAAAGCACTTTTAGGCGTTGACTTTTGTTATTCAAGAGCAGACATTTGTTCTCAACTGCTCTAATGGCCAAGGTTTCTTCTTACGTGAGGGTAAGTACCTCTTATTGTGCTCATTCATCTTTAGATCCACAACACGTGCTTTAAAATTCTCATAATTTTGTCCAAAATACTTTTGGGCACATTTACAAAAGGCAACGTTTTTGATATGAAAATCTTCTTATTTCTCCACTTGAAAACGTATTGGGTGCTGACTTGCATATCATCAATATTCTTCAACTCAAATCAAATCAAACATTTAACTTTTTTGCTAGGCATTTCATTTATTATTAAAATAAAATGCGCATCATAATATATTAGTGGCTTTAAAACTGATATCAAACTTTAAAAACAAATATTCAATCCGAAGTGGAGAAAGATGTCGGAAATCATAAATTTAAACAATTATGAAACATTGAAAAAAATTCACTTTATCTTAGTGAATTTGCAACTTAAAAAAAAAAAAAAAATATAAACAAAAACAAATTACCTACTTCAAAGTTTTAATCACATTGAACTCAAGTTGTACGAACATAATAATGTCAGCAATTTAGTTAGACGAAGTGAGGCCTTCAAAACTTTTGACTGAGGAAAGGTGGCTTCTTGTGGTGAGGTGAATTAATCTGTGCAAACGACGGAACAAATTCGTTTTGTTGTCTAATTTAATATGATTGATATTAACAAGCTAAGTGATGCTGTGTGGCTTTCTCTTGAATAGCGTAAAGTAATTTTTCAGGATGCAAACAAGAGAAGTATATAAGGTGGGTGGGCAATTTGACCTCAAGTGAGCAACTTAGCTCGCATGGAATTTAATTAAGTGGCTGCTGAGTTGCCGCAAATCACTCTGTTCGATGGAATTTCTTTTCATTTGCGCAATTTACCAGATTCTGGGAATGATAGGTAATCATTTAAATCTCGATTAAATTGAACTGATCAACATTATTACGGTACATAGGTATGTATGTACATTCAACATTATTAATAACAGTAGAAGTTCTGAAAGTGGTCTAGTTCTTGTGTGAGTGTGAAAACGGAAGTGGAAGGGAATGGAAAATTGGGCAAAGCAAAAAAGAGGAAAACAGAAAGAGAAAGATAAAGAGAATGTTAAAGATAATAAGAATGATAATGAAAAAGAGAATAAGAAGGAGAAATAGAAAGTGAAAGTGAAAGAAAATGAGAATGAGAAAGAAAAAGACAGAGAGATAGAGAAAGCGGAAAAGAAAAAGGGAGAAAGAGAAAGATATTTAGAAAGATATGGAGAAAAAGGAGTTGATAAGGATGGCAAGATTAACCAAATGAGATGAGTTCTTTAGAAAACGTTTAAATCGAATCGGGTAATCTCTAATTGGGTATGGTTATCGATATGAAGTTGGAGATGAATATGTAGAGCAATGGGGAAGCAAGTGTAGAAAGGAAGATATTGCAGACATCGGTGGAGGGGGAGATGGACTTGGAGATTTAGATAAAGATGGAGATAGGAATTGAGAGTGAGGCAGGGATAGGAAGGAGCGTAGGATACAGAGAAAAAGGGCGGATTACGATACAAAAACATATGGAGATTACAATATGTAGTAATGATAATAATTTGCGCGATAACCTTCGAAGAGGTTAAGGCTTCTCTCCCAGCACTATCGCTTGACAAAATTATTTATTTAGTTTAGTAACGCCAAACCTTAGCGAAACTTGGTGTTCTCCTAAAGCTTTAGTCACTTTTTGTAAAAATACCAAAAAGTGTCAAATTTGCCATTAAATTTTAAATATCCGCAATATGATATCATTCTATCATCGTTATGTCTAATTTCGCCATAAATGGTTCAGTTGGTACGGTCGGTTAGTTAGGTTTGGTTTTTCATTTCATATGCTGCAGCGCACAACCTCGTTGATTACCCGCAATGAAAAGCTTTTGTGCTGTACATTTCGCTAGGCGACCGCATATCATTCTCAGAATTCAAAAGTGCCCCTGACAGATTTTCACATTCAATTTTCTAAGCGACCAGTTACACGCGCACTAAATGGACATAATGTGCCTACAGTTATGATAGTTATCTACCCTGAGTGCCTTTTGACAAAATAAGTTTTGAAATTCAGTCAAGTTAATCGAGTAAAAATGTTATTAAATTAACGTTGTTTGAACTTATTTCTAGTTCAACAGCGAACAGCAAAAATGAATTTATTTTTTTGGTAAAAAAATTTTAGTTAAAGCCGCTTAGCTAGGAGGCAGGAGGACATGTTTTATCCACAGTTCCTGAGAAATATGACTTTTTGGATTCCGAAGGGAGTTTGGACCCTAACACCCCGCCCGTGTATCCGATTGATTAAAATCTATGTAACCAATTTTGTATACATTTGCCACTATCGATTTCCACGAGTAGGTTAGGTTAGGTTAGGTAAGGTGGCTGCCTCTCTGCAGCGCCGAGAGGCACACTTAGGCCGGCTGGCCCATTGTGATACCACTGAGCGGGTTAACGTCCCTTCTACCTTAAAGTGTACGTGTTCATTGGAAGAACCACCCTGTACGCTTAATGAAGCGCAGGATGTCCCCAATTTCGGCAGAGCCTATCTCCGCTAGTCCGAGGAGTAGGCCCCTGCTTAGGCACTCCAGCCGGGTTCTGGCTAGAGCGGGGCAGCTGCAGAGGAAGTGCTCGACACTTTCAATTTCCTCCTCGTCCCTGCAGCTACGACAGAAGTCATTAGAAGGGGCCCCCATGCGCCTAGCGTGTACACCCATGAGACAATGTCCCGTGAGCACCCCTATCAACTGACCAAGAGAGGGTCGGTCGAGTTTGAGCATGGACTCTGTTCGTTTGTTGCAAATGCGGGGCCAAGTTAACCTGGACACCTCGCATGTCGTTTCCCTAGCCCATCTAGAGTTTGCCTTCTTTTCGAACTCACGTAGGAGCCAGAGCTTAGTCGTGGCAAGAGGCGGGGAGATGCTCCCAGTGTGGTTCTCCTCGGTGTGCTCCGTGGCCTCCCTTGCCAGCTCGTCGGCAGCACAGTTTCCAGGAATGCCGCTATGGCCTGGAACCCATACCACCGCTGTGGAGCATTTCGAAGACAATTCGTTGAGCAACTGCCTACAGTCTTGAGCTACTTTCGAGGTAGAGTTACTACCCTGAAGAGCTTTGATCGCTGCCTGGCTGTCGCTATATATGGACACAGATGTGCGGTTTTCCGATAAAAGCCAGCGTGCAGCCTCCTCTATGGCCGTAAGTTCCGCCTGGAATACGCTGCAGTGGCTGGGTAGTCGAATGCTTAAGCATAGTGACAGATCCTCCGAATAGACGCCGCTGCCCACCCTGCCGTTGAGCTTCGAGCCGTCTGTAAATATGGAGTCTGAACGCGGGTTTAGAATGTGTCTGTCCTCCCATTCCTCCCTCGCAGGGATTTTGGTGGAGAACTTGGTATTTGGGCCGTGGCCTATAGGTGTGGTGTAGTCCACGGTTTTCAGATTTTGGGGTATGGTCTCCAAGATCTTTGCGTGTCCAAATCTGGTGTCATTCCATCGTTGAACAGCGCTCAATCTTACTGCACTATAGCTTGCTTGGAGTTTACCGTACAAGTCAACCGGGAGTAGGTTGAGCATGACTTCCAAAGCTTTGGTAGGCGTGGATGGAAGTGACCCCGTAATAAGCACCGCCGCAGAACGCTGTACTCTACCCAGCCTTCCAGTGATGCTGTTTCGTTCTAGTGCAGGCCACCATACAACAACACCATAGAAGAGGATGGGTCTAACCACAGCGGTGTACAGCCAGTGCATCACACGGGGATTCAAACCCCATTTCTTCCCTACGGCTGCTTTGGATGCATAAAGGGCAGTGATAGCTTTCCTGGATCTGTCCTCAACATGCCTGTTCCAGTTGAGTTTGCTATCTAAGATAACGCCGAGGTACCTGACCTCTTGGGAGAGCGTGAGCCTAACCCCGTTTAGGCGGGGTGGTGTAAAGGCTGGTACTTTGTACTTTCTTGTGAAAAGGACCATTTCCGTTTTAGAAGGATTTACGCTAAGGCCGCTTACCATAGCCCAGTCCTCCACGAGGTTCAGGGCCGATTGGAGCAGTTCACGTAGGGTCTGAAGATGCCTGCCGGTGGCCGTAAGAGCGATGTCGTCGGCGTAGGCAATGATTTGGCAACCGGTGTTGTCCAGTTCCAGAAGTAAGGTGTTTACGGTTAGGTTCCACAGTAAAGGAGATAGGACTCCCCCTTGAGGAGTGCCTCGAGATGCGTATCGCACTATTGAGGCCTCACCTAGATTAGCATGGATAGTTCTCTTTGCCAGGAGCTGGCTAACGAATTCCACAAGCGGAGGTTCCAGTCCCGTTCCCCGAAGGGACTCGATGACGGCCTGCGGAAGTACGTTGTTGAAGGCTCCTTCGATGTCGAGAAAGATACCCAGCGTGTACTCCTTGAAGGCAAGTCCCTTTTCTATCTTTGTGGTAATAGCATGGAGTGCTGTTTCCACGGACTTACCCTTAGAGTATGCGTGTTGAGCCTTCGAGAGCTCAAGAGGGCGCAGATTATCCCTAATGTGGGCGTCTAGTATTCTTTCCAGTACCTTAAGAAGAAAGGACGTAAGGCTAATAGGCCGAAAGTCCTTTGGTTTTGAGTGCGAGACTCGTCCTCCTTTTGGTATGAAGACTATCTTGGCCTCGGTCCATTTGTGCGGAACGTGGCATAGCCTAAGACATGATGTGTAGATCTCAGACAGAATGGGACAGAGAATGCCTCTGGCCATTTGAAGTTCGGCGGGAAAGATGTTGTCGGGTCCCGGAGATTTAAAAGGGTCGAAGGTTCCAATTGCCCATTCGACTTTTTGGGGGGTGATTATCCCCTCTAAAGAGTTGTAAATTGTACCGCCATTGTCGGCTGTAGGTGGCTCCGTGGAACAGCCTGGGAAGTGCGTTTCCATTAGGAGTTCGACCATTTCGCCGCTGGACGATGTCCAGTCTCCGTCCGGTTTCTGGATGAAGGTCGGAACAGTGGGACTCTTAGATAGAACTTTACGCAGTCTATTTGCCTCTGAGTTTGTTTCAATGCTGGTACAGAAGTCCATCCATGAACTCTTCTGGGCTTTGTTGACTGCTTTTTTGAAAATTTTCAAGGCCTGCTTGTATTCGTGCCAAGAACCAGTCCGCTTAGCTTCATTAAACAATCTCCTGCTATTTTTCCTGAGCTGGGAAATTTCGGAGCTCCACCAAGGTGGTCTCGTCTTTTTCCTCGGTCTGGTAACCGGACAGGAGACGTTAAAAGCAGCGTTACAGGACTCTGTGATCGAGTCTACCGCCTCGTCAATTTTAGACGATGAGTCGAGCTCACCGATCGAAGCTGACCCGTTTTTCAGATGTGTGTGCGCTTCATCAGGTCTTTGCGGTAGGCCGAGTCTACCGTGAGAAGCGTGTTTATAGAGCGAGTGTGATAGAACGTTCCTGAAAACGTTCCAATCCGTTCTCTTCCTATTTCTGTAAGCTGCAAGAGTAGGTGGTCTCACAAGGAGACGGAAACAAATGTATTTATGATCAGAGAAGGAGTTGTCCCCTGAGACATGCCAGTTCTCAATTTGGCCCAGTACCGGGCCAGAGATTAGCGTAATGTCAAGGACTTCCTTTCTATTTGCGGTAACGAACGTTGGTTCGCTTCCTAAATTGCTTATATACAGATTGTGTAATAGAATAAAGTCAAGAAGGCACTCACCTCTGGTGTTGGTGTCAGTCGAACCCCATACTAAGTTGTGTGCATTGGCGTCAGCTCCTATAATCATCGGCAGCTTTCGTCGATTTGCCTCCATCACTGCGTTTGTTAGGCATCTGGATGGAAATTCGGGGGCTTCGTGTGCCATATAGGCTGCAGTAAGCCAGATTTGCTTGCCTTCAACTTCGAGGCTGATGCTCGCTGTATCTGCGTCGCTGAAATTGGATAACAGAAAGTGAGAGAGGGTCTTTTTAACAAGGATGCAAGCTCTGGTCCTACCTGTAGTTGGGGGCTTAACCACCTGGTAGGCATCAGAGGTTAGTCCGCACACCTTGTTACCGACGATCCAAGGTTCTTGGATAAGTACGAGCTCTTCGGCTGTTTCGCCGAGGCGCAAGAGAAGGGCAGCCGAAGCTGCCTTGGAGTGATGCAGGTTGATTTGAAGAACCCGCATCATCAGAATTTACAGGTCGGTATCCGAGCCCTCGTCCATCGCCACCGCCTCTTCGCGTTCGGGGGCGGCTATGACTGTGATGTCATGTGCCGCGTCCTCCGCGTCAGAGTCGAGTAGCTGGCTCTCGGACTGGTGCACCCATCGGCCGAAGGTAGACCCGACGAAGCCCGACAATGAGGCCGAGTCGCTCTCAGAGTCGTTCGCCGAGTCGTATCCAACCAATGAGTGCGCCCTCCCAACGGGTTCACTCAAGGTGCTGCCCGTGGGACCTTCACCGCCTGCAACGGTCTGCGAGGCGACGGAAGCATCATCCGCTCCACTCAAGGTGTTTACGCATGAAGTGCCCCCATCGCTGGCTTTAATGGAAGGACCAGGTTCACTCACGGTGCTTCCTGGTTCTTCGGCCCCGGTATCATCCGTTGCGGGTTCACCCTTCTTCTGGATCCGCAGGGTGATGGAGTAGAAGCAGTAGCTGATAACCCCACCACAGGCTTCCAGAGCAGGGAGAGAATCTTCGCTAATGACTAGCGTCACATAGCGCTGCTTCTCCCTGACCTCACTAACCCTTACTACCCTCCATTCACTGGTGGGTAGCCCTGCGTTCCCATTCTGGATGTTTTTCAGGATGGCATCCGGCGTCGACGGCTCGGCCGCTGGAATCCAGGCCCAGGCCCGTAGCCTGCAAGGAATCTCGTTCCTATGCACCGCTACCAGGTCTGCCCCGGACCACAGCTCGCCTAACGCGGAGATTGCCTCCTTGTATAGCTTGACCGAGCGCTCATCGGCGCAGGAGACCATCTTGATCCTCCGCTGATACCAGCCGGCATCGCGGATGATAGGTGCAGGGCCCGGAAATTTCTCGAGGACTTTTCCGTAGACCCCGCACAGACCAATTAGTACCGACTTCCAGTTGTCTGGAGTGATATTGCCGTCTGGATGTGATTTGTCCAGTACCGCGAGGGTGAGGTGGTCTTTGGCCACGAGTAAGAAATTAAAAACTCAGAAGAGTCATACATACATAAATAGCTACGCACATTCATATGGGCATGCGGATTCAATTTTCAATAAATAAATTCCTTCCAGACATGACTGTTCTACAGTCGTTATCGTTGTATGTGTAATATTTCAAATGAATCAGTTCAGCAAAAGTCAATGGTATGCAATAAATAAATGTTTAATGGAAGACTATGAACTGGAAACGTGAGTTATCTGCATAGACATTAGACTGGGTCAACAAAGTTTTGATGTGTGAACATCCTTAAGTTCGATATGAATTGTCACGTTAAAAGGCAGTCTAACCAAGTTACGGCTGTGGTAGTCAATTTCCTACAAAACAAAAAATTTTCCCTCAATAGTTTGACAGCTTTAAAGCAAAAACCAAATCAGTCTTAAAAATCTTAGTTACAAATAATAGATTTCTTAAAATGAATATTAAGTTCTGATACTTTTACAGCATATTTGCTTTTGTGGAGAAATAGTTTCAAAATAATTTGGAAAAAAAGGTTCGGAATAATTTTCGAAGAAAAAAAATCGGTAAAAAAAAATGTTTTAAAAAGAATTTCATAACAATTTTCGAAAAAAAAATTTTTTTTTCAAAACAATATTCGAAAAACAAATAGTTCAAAATGATTTTTGAAAATAGTATTTTAAAACAAAAATAGTTCAAAATAATTTTTGGAACATTTCTTTATCTATCCAATTTCTCAAGTAATACAAAGTAAGACTGAAGTCTTTTAATAGTAAATCAACTACATATATACATATGATTAACAAAAATAACTTAATTATATTATATTATTATATTAACCACTAATAAAAATATAATAAATTCATAATAATAAAATAATAATAGTTTTAATAATCTCAAAAAAAAATGTTTCAAAATGATTTTTTTTTTTAAATTGGTATCAAAACAATTTTTGAAAAAAAAAATCGTTTGAAAATAGTATTTGAAAAAAAAATAGTTCAAAATAATTTTTGGAAAATAATACTTATAGTTTTAAAATAATAATCTCAAAAAAAAAAATGTTTCAATGATTTTTTAAAAAAAATTATATCAAAATAATTATCGAAAAAAAATAGTTTTAAAATAGTATTTGAAAGAAAAAGTAGTTTTAAATAATTTAGAAAAAAAAAATGGTTTCAAATAATTTTCGAAAAAAATAGTATCTAACAAAAATAATTTTTGGAAATAAAATTTTGTTTCAAAATTGTTTTGGAATAAAAAATTTGTTTATTTTGTGACCCTGTCTAATATGCATATGACATATGCCTACTTTTTTGCATATGTACTCAAGTGGATGAACGATTATCCCTTTTTGCGTTATTCAACCTCTTTTTACGCTGAAATATTTTGCTGCGAATATGAGAAATATAAAATATGCTTGTAATTGGTAATATTTCTTTAAGCAAGCAAGAAAAAGTTCTACGAATCGAGGAAGGAATTTTAAAGAAATCAAAAAAGTTTTTAATACGAATTTACGAGGGGCTATGGAGTCTCATCTTCTTTCAATACCGTCTTTGATCAACTCAGGTGTGATGAGAGACTTTCTTTATCTAGAGTGAGCTCGTAAAATCAAAATTTATTGTTATCACTGTTCGTTATACTGAACGTTCACTGTACTCGTTTTTATATATACAAATACATGTGTATATATCAGCTAGAAATCTGTTCAAATATGCTTTCGATGTTATGATAAATTATTAACAATTTTTTGAACATAACATATTCTTGCCATTTGTCGGCCAGCAAATTGTATTATCTTCCCGTGACAGTAGATTGATAACAAACATGGCGGCATCTGCACATAAGAACAAAAATAAATTTTTTGTTGCAATAAAACTCACAGTTGACCTACTATTTTTAGGATTTTACTTAAGGTACTAAAACAACCAACACACGTAGTTGTTGCTAGTGTACTAAGCAACTGCAGAACGTGAAACACAGAAGTGTAGCCACACTTTAAATAGCTTGAAAAATTTCAGCAAATTGCAGTGTTACTACGGTGAAACCCCCTTGCCATCGGCATTGCCAGCGTGGATGTGGATAAAAGTGCTTGTCAGTTCGACAC